>JBBPCZ010000001.1:46053658-46064734 GCA_037974445.1 Brycinus macrolepidotus | reverse complement strand
CAGCATCCTTCTCCCAACACACTCAGAGTCTCTCCTCAGCATCCTCCTCCCAACACACTCAGAGTCTCTCCTCAGCACCTGTCCAAACCAGCACAGTCTCGTCTCTCTTACTTTTCCTCCAAAAGGTCCAACTCCAGCTGTCCCTCTAATAAACTCATTCCTGATCCTGTCACTCCCAATGCAAATCTTAACATTTTCAACTCTGCCACCTCCAGCTCTTACCATCACATTTATTAGCTTAGGTCTTACTGTGTACTGGCTATAACTAGCAGAACTGCCGTGTTGTATTTCATGACAGCATTGCATTTTATAGCAACTAGAACACGAACAAAACGTGATAATAGTGATAATACCAGTACATAACAGATAACGGCTGTACCAGTAAAATTCAGAGACAGGCTTTAACTTCACATGTTTACTGAAAGTTGCTGTTAAACTACAGTATTTAAAGTAAAACATGTCTGTCTGTTAAAAGTTTCAACCCTCCTTGCTCTTCCCAGTGTCTCCTTAAGCTGTAATAGGTGATGTGCATCATCTTTCTTGTGGCCCAATCTGATGTCTGACGCACATTCAAGAACCGCCACCCCTGAACGGCGAAAAATAACAAGTGAAATCTGATCCGGTCATATGTCCAGAAATCCGATCAAAAAAGTCAGACTCACAGTGCAGAAAATCTGTCCTGTACAAGTCAAAAATGCCCAAAAAAGAGGATTTGAGCTGCTTGTGTGAACAAGGCAGCCATAGAGAAGAAATGCATTATTTTTGCTGGATTTGCTTAGTTTCAAATCATTAAATGGTCATACTTTTAAACCCCAACTAATTAAATATGAACATTAAAGTCATTGTTTTTTTTTTTTATTTGTAATTGGACATTTAGCTGTAAAAACATCCACTCTCAGTGTCTGCTTCCAGTTCTTATGTAATAATCTCCAGAAGAGGTGATAATTGTCTGGAGGCTTGGATTTCTTCTCATTTCCTTGTGGGTCTCCTTGGGTTATCCTTTCATAGAGACGTCACTCGTACAGTTGGCCTGAATAGAAGCATTTATTCTGGACCACAGGGCTTCTTATTTGCTAACGAAGACTTTAGCTGGTCATACAGTGGCTCCAGTTATTCTAACAAGGTTAATACTTGCTTAGTCACTTGAGGGAAAGATTCATTTCATAATAATCTTTCACTTGTCGTTTTATATGAAAAACGATGGGTGTGTACTGTGTGTGTGTAAATATACTGTACAATGAAACCTAAGCATTTGGACTGGATGTAAATCCTGAGTAGAAAGGAAAGCACGCCCATGTTTTAGATACTCTGTTTGCATGTAAATGATGAATGATACTGTGACTCAGAGGTCAGTGAGTGAGTAAGCTATTCTCACGTCTACTCAGACACTCATATAATTTTACCTAAACGGTATGTTTGTGCTCAGTAGGGCTGAAACAATTATTCAAACTTATCGATAAAAATCAACAAATATCAATCAACTAATATTACTTATTTTTCATTACGTCTCACGACTTCACTTAATTCTCCTATAGGGTCGTCCTCATTCACCTGTTGGGTAGTTAAGCACGTAGCAAATGAAACAGAGCAATCCGTGTTGCCAGTGTAGAATCTTTGACAGTAGATTAAGTGCCTTTTTGACCTTCCCTAGCAACTAAAAATCTTATCTAGGGACTAGCAAAAAAATTTGGCGACTTCTCACTTTGGCAACCTCCATTCTCATTGCCGAGCAACAGCAAACAGCATCTTTCTCTGTGAATGACACTACGTTTCACAATCCTAGGATCTATGGAAACACAAAATGAGGGTGAGTCTGCTGATGAGCTCATCCACACTAAACGGCCAGACAGTAAATAATTGGGCAGTGATAATAAAAATTAAAAAAACAACAAAATTATTAAAAAAATAGATAAACGACAAGAAAAAAAGAAGAAAAATGTTTTGGCAACACTGAGAGCAATTATGGCTGAAAGCTCAAAGGAATTAAAGTCTAGAAGCATTTCTTAAAACAAAAGATAAAGTAAACGCATATAACATATCCAAATCTGACTTTGCTTCCCACAGAAACCGAACATTACCTAAGACCACCTGAAAAGAAAACATATTTGCGTAGATTATGAAGCAGCACAACTGTTAGTAAACGATAGCTTTCCTTGCATGCCAAGTGTATACATATGATACACTTTGCTTTGATAGAATAAACTACTGAATGTGTATGTGTGTGTGTGTGTGTGTATATATATATATATATATATATATATTAAATTAGATGGCAATGTAAAACTTGTCAGTTACGTCAAAGTACAGCTCATTCTGTAAACATTTCACATAAAAACACATAGTTTGTCCTCGATACCTGTTCACACACAGTTCATCTAGAACTGTTATTATCTCAGTTATTCTAATCTATTATCTCTTACCGTAGCTCAAAATTATGAACAGTCTAATGAGACATTTAGGCTGATTAATCACTTACTTGTGAGTAATTCACATGAATGATCGACTACCAAAATGCTCATTTTTGCAGCCCTCCTTAGTGCTTCTAACAGCTGGAATGAGTGCCACTCCACTGTAGTCATGTCTGTACAGCCGAAAGAACGAGATGATTTAAACAGATTCAGGCTAAACTTGACTGATGAAGCAGCACCTGAATCAGAATAGTTTAACATCAAATAAAGAGAAATACATGAAAAGGAAGGGTTTTAACTCTTCCACATGTAATTACAGCAGATCATAAATTGTCCTGTTTTACATAAAATGTTGTGTTACACAAAGATCACAATTCAGTTTTGATGATATTGTGGTATGTACCTGAATGAAAATGAGTGTACACTCATTTCTGTTTTTTCTCCTTCGGGAAGCTCCCCCCGTACCCCCGGTGAGCTGCTTGCTTTGTTCCGGTATCCACGGGACCCTTACACAGTGGAACAGGCCAGAGCTGGCGAGATCTTTGAACAAACCCTTCTCCTCATTCAGAGGCACGTCAACCAGGGTCTGATGGTGGACACTAATGGAACAGGTATCTCAGAGTACTGTGATTTGTGGAGGTTTTGTGAGCTTGCATGTTTTTTTGCTGGTTTTGTCTTTTGTTTGCTAAAAGAAACTCTACAAAATTTTATCCATATGGCAAAATGTAGTTATATTTTAAAGAGCAGCAAGTTCAGCAAGCTCATTGGACACTGTGGCGCTTTGCACTGCCAAGGAGAGGCCTCACTGTTTTTACTGCTTATGACAACAGCCAAGCTCTCGTGGTCACACTGTGCCCTATCCAAGCATAGGCATTTTTGACCAGTCAGCACTGAATAGCTGGGCCAGGACTATAATAACTTCAGTCATTATTTCACTTCTCATACAATCCAAATGCAGCTTTATTTACTGAGCATGCATGATCATGCAGATAAACAAGAAGAGAAAATAAAAGGAATAAAAATATTCACAGACACTCCCCATATACTGAATAAAGAAGGGAGTGGACTGATGGGAGGAGTTCTAGACTGTGTCATCATTATCCTCAGCTGTTCACATCAGTTTTGGTTGTATAGTTAGTCTTTCTCATGAGCTTGGCCTTTCACAGAAATATGCCATGGCTACGTGCACATAGCCTATGCAGCTTCCACACTGATGGATTACAGTTATTGTCTATCTTACCTTGTGTGTTGGGTAGAAATTTTAAACCTGCTAAGAAAATCTTTTATTTGATTGGAAATTGGGATAAATGTAAAAGTTGATGCAAGAGCCTATTCGTGTGTTAGCTTAATGGTTTGGCAGGAAATCCAATTTTCTCAATTTTCACTAACCCCAGTCAATCAGACCAAGAGTTATTTAGAGTTATGAGGCTAACATGGCTAACAAACCCTAGAAGTCAATAATTACCCAAATATTTTCCTTAATTATATCCCTAAAACCCACTCAAGCCACATCCAGCTCTATATTGAGGTGGCACAGACTTGTGGATGTGGTTTAGGATGTGGTGTGACTTAACCTCCCTGCTCTGGACAGCCTTTTTTAGACAGCATCAATCCCGGAGAGGACTGATATTGGATCGAATTCCTTTGTGCTTATAAAGGTTATTGCCACAAAAACATATTCTAGATCAGCGCTTCTACTGTTGAGATGGTTTGTGAAAACAGACCTTGTTGTCTAAAAGCTGCCCAAAGTACGGTGAAGTTCATTTTCATATCTCATGATAAGTTATTTACTGCCCAGATAAATCGATTTAAACAATTATCTCAGGGTGTCTAAGACCTCTGAAACAGCTGCATATGTGTGCCTATTCATTTATTATATTTATTATAACCTTCTTCTAGCTTTCCGCTACAATGATCTGGTGTCACCCCGCTTCTTGGACATGATCGCCAACCTGTCTGGCTGCACAGCTCACCGGCGCTACAACAACTGCTCGGACATCTGCTTCCACCAGAAGTACCGCAGCCACGATGGCACCTGTAACAATCTGCAGCACCCCATGTGGGGCGCCTCGCTCACCGCATTTGAGCGGCTGCTGAAGTCTGTCTATGACAACGGCTTCAACCTGCCACGCGGGACCACCGAGAGACGGCACAATGGCTTCACCCTGCCCCTGCCCCGTCTGGTCTCCACCACCCTGATTGGCACGGAGACCATCACTCCAGACGAGCGATACACACACATGCTCATGCAGTGGGGCCAGTTCCTGGACCACGACCTTGATTCTACAGTAGCTGCTCTCAGTCAGTCTCGTTTCTCTGATGGCCAGCTTTGTACCTCAGTCTGCACTAATGATCCCCCCTGCTTTCCCATCATGTTCCCACCCAATGACCCACGGCAGAGGCGAGGCGGGGCACGCTGCATGTTCTTTGTGCGGTCCACTCCTGTATGCGGCAGTGGGATGACCTCGCTGCTAATGAACTCAGTCTACCCACGGGAACAGATGAACCAGCTCACATCTTACATTGATGCTTCCAACGTGTACGGCAGCTCCCACCATGAGGCAGAAGAGGTTCGTGACCTGGCCGGCCACCGTGGTCAGCTGCGGCAGGGCATTGTCCAGCGCACAGGAAAACCCCTGCTTCCCTTTGCCTCCGGACCCCCTACTGAATGCATGCGAGATGAGAATGAAAGCCCCATCCCTTGCTTCCTAGCCGGAGACCACCGGGCCAATGAGCAGCTAGGTTTGACCTCTGTGCATACGGTGTGGTTCCGTGAGCACAACCGCATAGCTGCCGAACTTCTCCGCCTTAACCCGCACTGGGATGGAGACACCATCTACCACGAGGCTCGCAAGATAGTTGGAGCTCAAATGCAGCACATCACCTACAGCCACTGGCTGCCTAAGATACTAGGAGAAGCAGGCATGAAGTTAATGGGCGACTATCAGGGCTACAACCCCAACATAAACGCCGGCATCTTTAACGCCTTTGCAACTGCCGCATTCCGCTTTGGACACACCCTCATTAACCCCATTCTGTACCGGCTGGATGAAAATTTCCAACCTATCCAGCAGGGTCACTTACCTCTACACAAGGCCTTCTTCTCGCCCTTCCGTATCGTCAACGAGGGAGGCATTGACCCTCTGCTGCGTGGGTTGTTCGGTGTGGCCGGTAAGATGAGAGTGTCCACTCAGCTACTCAACACCGAGCTGACAGAGCGTCTCTTCTCTATGGCCCACGCTGTGGCCCTGGACCTTGCCGCCATGAATGTCCAGCGAGGTCGTGACCACGGTATTCCCCCATATAACGACTACCGAGTCTTCTGCAACCTGACCTCCACACAGACATTCGATGGCCTGAGAAATGAGATTCGAAATCCCACAGTTCGGGAGAAACTTCAGAGGTAAATGAGAGTTAAATTTAGTCATACAGGAGCATTTAATGAAGTAAGCACATCTCCTTTTTTCCTGTGTCATCAATCAGCCAAGACAAGTTTGGTGTCTGAGGTTTGCTTTTTTATAGTCGCAGTGGAACTGTGAAGCCTCTGAAGTTGTGTCATCATTCAATAGCAGCCCATATTTGTTTTGGCAGTAGTTGCCTAAAGCCTAAAGTAGCTGGTGCTGTTACGGAACAGGGCTGAAGGTTAAAACTTTTATGTTGTTAACTTGCTTGTAGCATATTTGTAGCATTATTAATATTCACACTTTTAAATAAACTCGTCATTTTTCTCATAGAGAAAACTATTTAAGACTCAAAGTTTAATAGTGTCATCATGACATGAAGGACAGAATAACAGATATGACTAGAGACGGTCTGTTAGAATAATACTTTAAGCTCTTTTAGTATCACAGACACCAAGCATGCCTTGGCTGATTAACCACATTTGATAAGGAGAACATTTTTTTTTTATTTAATAAAACTATAATTAGGTTGAGCACAGGCTTTAATTGGTGCTGAACAATGACTCTTTTGGTTGTATGTGTTCCCAGGCTGTATGGCACACCCTTAAACATCGATCTGTTTCCTGCTTTGATGGTGGAGGACCTTGTTCCTGGAAGCAGACTGGGGCCCACCCTCATGTGTTTACTGGCCACCCAGTTTAAGCGTCTCAGGGATGGTGACAGGTGAGCTCTTAACTTCTCAACAAACCTCCCAGAGGCATTACAGCTTTTCTGAATTCTTTGTGAAGTCATAAACTCAGTCACCTTCTAAGAGGAGAGGTTTCACATCGGTCTGCTTCCTATTTGCAAAGGTTCTGGTATGAGAACCCTGGCGTCTTCAGCCCGGCTCAGTTGACACAGCTGAAGCAGGCATCTCTCGCCCGGGTGCTGTGTGACAATGGGGACAACATCACCCGCATCCAGGCCGACGTCTTCGCTGTGGCAGAGTTCCCTCATGGATATGGAAGCTGTGATGATGTGCCCAAGATTGACCTGCGTATGTGGCAGGACTGCTGTGAAGGTATGCGTGCAGATCAGATTATGGTCTTTGTAAGTACACATGTCAACACTGTCTGCACTTTTTTATGGTGTCTGTAGGTGATTTGATGGCTGTTGATTATGATGACTGTATTGTTTAGCTAAGGCCCCTGTGTTTTGAATTTCATTGGAAATTACATTGTGAGAGCTCTGCAGAGAAAAAAGCAATGTAGACAAGGCATGAGGGTTCCTGTGTAATCCACCCGTGCTATTTAAACTGCAGATTTCATCAGTACCCTGGAGAGACATGGGGGCCTTTTAACTATAAGTTCACATTTGGATCCACAATGGATTTGGTTGCTATTAGTGTCGTTCATGAGGGTTAAAATTATATATAGCCTACAGCAATAAGGCTTGGCAGCCCAGATCTGACTAAGAGCTCTGTGTTAAATGTCCTTGTCAAATCTTGAGTGTGGACAATTAGAAGTAATTAGCTATTTACTTTGTCCTAACAAAACCACTTTCTAGCTCTCACTTAGGCCTTCATTCTTTCATTTAGATTGCTCAAGCGTGTGCAATGGCACCATGGGGTTCACTGCCGGTCATGGCATCTGGGGAATTAAGATTTACTACATATCTTCCACATGAGCAAACTGCACGTACTGGCATTATTCTGGGTGATGAGATGACTGACTGGCTTTCGTCTTAAATCTTGTGTCGATGTGTTCAGGCTCAACCAGTGCAAATTATATTCGGAATTTGGAGTTTTAGCAAAATGTACTAAAATGTAGCCAAAATGTCATCATAACAAATGGCTTTTTATAAAGGTAAAGTCAAAGGAAACATTCTGGGATCTGGATTGTCTAGACGTGCCAAAGATTGAAGACAGAAAAGATTTGTAGTCATGTAGGACGATGCATTGTTTTTTCCTTTTTTTTTTCAATATTCCCAGTGCAAGCAGGGCTGGATTTGGTGTTTTTGGGGCCCCAACGAAACACCAAATATACGTTTATAAAAACATTTTTTCATAATGACATTTTTTGCCAATCAAAGAAGCTTGATTTCAGTGTAGAACACAATGTTTATCTTATAGAACTTACTGCAGTCACCATGCTGGTTTTTTTCTCAGCAAAAGCCTTGATTATGTCCTCCATGCTGGTCTGTGTGTATTTCTGACAACAGTGCTGGATTGTTGTCAGAAATAAAGTGTTCAGTTATCTAGCTTACCGCCTCATCTAGAGCTAACTGCTGTGACCATCTCACAAACAGGAGCAACATATTCACAGGTCACAGCTGCAGCTCCATTGTCTGACAACCAAGTTGTTGTGTCCGACCTTCTTTTTCGTAAGAGTTTCCTTTAGTTTTCTTTCAGTTTTGGGCGGCGCTAAAAAAAGGATTATTTCAGGGTTGCATTCAAGACCACTAATGAGGTAGCTAAGATGTTACAATATATCCTTGGCTTAAAAAGATAAAGGAAAAATATGTTTGTTCAGTTTATTCAGTCTGTTCAGTTTATTTGTTTATAGCCAGTTGCTTGTGGCCAGCAGGGGGCCTCCTAATATCTGGGCCCTCATGTATTTGCATAGTTTGCGTGATGGCAAAACCACCACTGAGTGTAAGCACTCACTACTTTCCTGACACAGCGCCAGGCATCGGTTCTCTGGACCACTCCCAGGCTTGAAAACAGCTTTTACACAACCCAGTAAAAGCTGAAGTGTGAAAATGTCATAAAACTCAAAATCAGTGCAAAGAATTCTCTTTTTATGCTTAGATGTGTTTGATTTCAAGAAAAATCTGCTGACATTTTTGTAGATTTTTTTACATTTTAAGCTGTAATATGACAGTTCTTTTGAGAGAAGTGTATCTTGCTTTGGTGCTTTCATTTAGTTTATGATATGAAGACTTTAAGCAACAAAGAA
This sequence comes from Brycinus macrolepidotus, assembly GCA_037974445.1. Lineage (NCBI taxonomy): Eukaryota > Metazoa > Chordata > Actinopteri > Characiformes > Alestidae > Brycinus > Brycinus macrolepidotus. The sequence goes on along the minus strand of JBBPCZ010000001.1, from coordinate 46,055,989 downwards.
GTGTATGATTTTGTATTAACGTTATGCGATAGGTTCCACATATTGTTTCAAAGCTGTTCACATCTTAATGCCTAAATTCACTTTAGATTGACGAACATCCATCAGCACTCTTTAACAACCAATTAGCTGTGGACTTTTAATTTTTATTTATAACTGTTGAGTGTTGTTTTTTCTGTCGTTTCCGTGGTGGCCAGAGTTCAAGCTGTCAGCATGAATGACTATGGGAAAAGGCGCCTGTAATAAACAGTGAGTGCTGCTTGCCGAGAGGTCAGGGAACGAGCTGCTGATATTGATTAATTCTCAAGGATTTGAGCACACTGAGTGAAGTGTGCATATTTTGGTTTATTGCGGTTTTTGTGCGTGTGCTGGAGGAAAGGGAGAGTGTTCAGTGTCTTCCTACAGCATTCCTGTCATTTCCTACCATTTGCCTACCCTGATCCTTCTAAAGACTATAATGAGAACGTTCTGAGAGCAGATATTTAAGCTGTTCAGGTGACCATTTTATGTGTTTTCATTCTGTTCACAATAGTGTTGGGAGACATTATTTCATACATACTTGGAAAAATAGATATTTATTACATGATTAGGCTTATTGTTGCTTTAATCGTGACATTTGAAAGCATTTGATTTATCTATAAACATGTAAATCCTCTGCAGTGGAGCCATTTAAAGGAGGATTTATGTGTTTGTGGATGTAACACTTCAGAGAAAACTTTGATTTTCAGTGTTTGTGTTCTCCCCCGTGCACAGCTAACTATAGGACTTAACTCTAAAGCACTCTCTTTCATGTCCCTCCTACACTAGTGTCTTTATTGCATCGCTGTGTTGAGACAAGCCCCTCATATTACTCTACCAGATAAAAGCAGTGGGTGTGCTCACAAAGAGCCTAATGCTGATGCTGTGATTTACACATCATACACGTCATTTGAAGATCTGCAAATATGCCGAGATCTGAAAGACATCATTTGTTTGAATTCCCCATATTATTTCCTTTTCTAAAACTCCTGGTAAAAAACTCCAAAATCTTGGTCTATTTTCCCTGAATAGACCTGGTAGTCAGTATCAGTATAAGGTTTAACTCCCAATGCAATTGACTGGGAATGGCAAATTTTGTTCAATATATTGTCTTTATGATTGTTTCTTTATGTCATTTAAAAAAACAAACTGGCATCTACTGATCTGTTCACAGTGATTGTTGCATTTTGCATGGACCAATAGGAATGCTTCAGAATTACATGGAATTAAACTTTGTTACATTCATGTGCATTAGAGTAAAGTGTGTCTCTTAAGTTGCAACGATCTGAGGTTCCAAAGATAAAAGTTTTTGTTACAGCAGTGACAATATGTTTAATTGCCTTTGTTCTGCATAAGAGAGAGGTTGTTTTCGTCCTACTCTCAGTAAAGGTCATCTGTGATTAATCCCACAGACTGCCGCACCAAAGGTCAGTTCAACGCCCTGTCCTACCACTTCAGAGGCCGCAGGTCGGTGGAGCACAGCTATGCAGAGGAGAAACCTTCGGGAACGCTTGAGAATGATCACAAGTAAAACTCAGTTTCAGCTCCATCTGCAACTCATTTACCTTATAAATCCTTTAAGAGGTGTAAGAAAGGTTATCAGTTATACTTTTTGGTGGAATGTAGGCATGTTGAAATGGCATCCTTGAGCTGTGTCAAATGTAACTGTAGATTAAATAAATATACTGTGTCTGTTTTGCTTTTCAGCTTTGAAGATGACAGAACCATCGTAAATGTAACTCTTGCACCGAAGTTGAGCCTTGAGCCCTCGCCTAATGAGTTCCAGGACTTTGTCGTGGACATGCAGAAGACTATTACTAGTTTACGAAAGCAGGTGAGACTGGACAGTCTGTTTCACAGTGTATCAGGCGTTATCTAGAACTTACACTTTTATACTGAATCTTCTTCATAGACATGCAGTGTATGATGGTTATGATAGAGCTTTCTATAATTAGATTGAAATAGCAGTCAATTAATATAAATTATATATAGATTACATATACTGTACAGCATGCTAGGGTGAAATAACACTTCTCTGTGAATCATTGGTCTTTTTACCCTGTTACTAATTTGATGTATAGTACTGTGCAAAAGTCCTATGCAAATTGTTTAAAGCCGTTGTCTCTGTGATAAAGTGTCTTTCTGGTAGCAAAGTGAACGTTAGAATAAATGCAAACAAACGAAAAAGCAGTAAAAAGTATCAGGATTTGTTTTGATTGTAAAAGTAGTTCATACTTTATGAGCTGGTGAGGAGAACACAGGTTCGGTTCCAGATTCCTCCTCGGTTCCTCCAGCCATTGTTTGGATTTGTGAAAC
>JBBPCZ010000001.1:46033543-46053644 GCA_037974445.1 Brycinus macrolepidotus | reverse complement strand
CCTGATTTAATTTAATGAAGGACTGATTGAGTCAAACCAGGTTTCTGATGAAACTACAGTAATACTGGACTTTCACAGGGAACACACTGATATACTGAACATAACATCACTATTTACTGAATATTATTATTTGTATTTATTCTTTTTAGTTTTATTTAGTATATTTAGTGATATTAATGTGAAAAAAACACTCACTGCTCATCTGAACACTTTTCAAATATTATTTTCACAGTATATTTACACAGTACTGTACATGTATAGCTATTTGAAGGGTACACTGTGTATATGCACATATGTATACGTATGTATATTCATTTTATTGTATTTATTTTTTGTATTTTTTTTAATTTACCAACTGGATATATATAGAGAGTGATGAGTGGGGGGAAAATAATGAGTTACCATAGTTACCAGTCTGTGCACCACACGTATGTTTTAATATGAAGCCCTTTATACAGGAAATGACACTAATTCAGGACAGTGTTGTTTCAGAATGCTCTAGAGAGCTGCCAACATGAGCCAGTGCTGTTGGAACTGAAACAGGATATCCAAACTGTGTATCGGATATCGCTGCACACTGGCAGAGTTTAAGCTGTGTTTTTGAGGGCTATGGGAAAACCTGCATTTCAAACGCATGGCTTTAATTAATTTGCAGTGAAAGAACATGAAATGGATCTGTAACTCACATCACCGCTTTTAACATCAGTAACCAGGGACTTCAAATAAGTGATTTTTATTTCAAGCCTTATAATCAAGGACATATATTGAGATGTGCTTTTATCATGCCCCCCTGTCTTTTCTAAAGGGAATTATTTGCAGATGGCTAAAGCACAAATAACTGGTGGATCAAACAGCACTTCTTGGCCTCATGCTGACAGAACTTGAAGTGCCCCAATTTCCCTGGAGATATTCCTGTGCCATGCACTAATTCGGACGGACGTACTGAGGCTATGAATTTCACTCTCTGGTATCTTCTTCCCCATAGATAAAAAGACTTGAAGCCCGTCTTAGTAAGACAGACTGCACTGATGAGGAAGGACGAGAGCGCGGGGATGGAGAGAGCTGGAAGAAAAACCCCTGCACCACTTGCGAGTGCAGAGTAAGTACAGCAATATTTGTCTGTATGGGACTGAGCAGACCTGCAGAGTAGAACCTACTTTAACAGTTTATGGAAAATTTAACCCATTATACACTTTTCTCCACTCAGTATCACCATCTGGAAACTGACAGCAACATATTGTGTATTATGCCACTAGTGCCACTAAAACAATCAGAATTTAGGTAACCCTTAGTAAAAACTCTCCTATACCCATGCCCTCACCGCTGCTCTTTCTCTCGGCGCGCCGCCACTCGGCCGCTCTCCAGACCCACTCCCTCTGCGGGTTTTTCCCACCCACTTGTGGGCGGAGACTATCCTGAAAGTTCTCCTGGGTTCAAAGATCTTGTTTTTTATCAGCATCCTAAGGCACTTTTCCATAGACTTACAGGAACCGTGCTGTACCTAAACCATACTGTGATGACGCGGGCTGAATTTTCCATTGTTTCTCAGCCTGGTAACACAGTTTCTGACACATCGACAGCGCAATTCTCTCCCCGCAGTTTATGACTGGTCATCGTCCCAAAACTACGTCCGTGAAGTCGAACCAGCGAAAAGTTTTTTTTGTCAGAACTGCTTTTGTTATTGTGGTCTTTTATTATTTATAGTCTTTTCAAGTTTTAAATTTTTTTCTCTGCATTCTTTAGCCACAAATAACTAACCAAGCCAACTTAACAGTGATGTCCTGGAACACCTTGGTAGTTGGTAGTTGGTAGTTGGTCGTTTGCATCTCCATTGTTGTTGTTTTTTTTGCATGGAAAGTGAAAAAACAATGGCCTCTTTCCATGTTGTGATGACAACAGTTCGACCAATCACAATGCAGTGACACAGTCAGCTCGGCTGTGACCTGCTTTTGGCCCTGCCGTCGAGCAGCTTGGGTAGGGCACTGGTACGGGTGGCTTTATTTGTAGTGGAAAAACATTTGTTTGCGGTACGGCACGGTTCCTTGTGCCAGTGGAAAAGTACCAACTCCAGATGGTGTTCTCTACTAATAATCATATCAGCAAATTATTGTACAGCACTGTGATTTTGGACTGAACAAAGGCATCACAGTATTTTGCCATTATGCTGAAATTTCCTGCCATCACGGGTTTCACCTTAACATCTGTATTCAGTCAAATTTCCATCTGGAGCCGGGTGGAGCTGGGGTAATTGGTTGCATGAAAGCAAAAAGGCAAGAAATCCCACCTGTTTGGTGATTTTCATTTTCATGCTTTTGAAACAGCGTCTGTCCAGTATTTGTGGACTGACTGAACTGCAGTGGCACTGTTTATCATCAGGAAATTAATTCCACACATACAAGCACACTCTAGTAATGCAATGGAGCATTATCTTTCAGAAATCACTTTTTGGGTTGCACCAAATGCCTCAGTCAAACTTCTGTTTGCCAGTGCCAGTAGTTGCAGTAGATGTGTGTGTGTGGAAGATCTGAGTATCAGCTGTCTCTGTAGCTGAGACACACTCTTTTCTCCTGCTCTCACTCTGTGCCCAGAGAGGATTTAATGCTACCACTCTATAAGGCGAGCTCATTAAACAACCTGCCAAGTGACATTCTTCTCAAATGGTGGCAAAGCCATTCTTAACCTTTTCCCTTATCATTTTCTCTATGAAGAACTTGGATTTTCCTTTGTATCATTGTCTGTCTTACCAAAAAGACAAGTGGTGGTTTTGTCTGTCCTCACTTGGCTGTGAAAATGGCTAAAGTAAAACCCTCTCAGGAATTTCAGTAAAAGTGTGCAATGGAGCGTGGTGACTGTAAATAGATTAGTTTCACCCTCTCTTCACTGGCTGTATCTTCTCTGCCGTTTTCTCTTGTGTGTATTAGGAGGCCCAGGTGACGTGCTTGGTGGAGAGATGTCCCCCAGCGTCATGTCCAAACCCTGAGACACTGAAAGGCGCTTGCTGTCCCGTGTGCCTCAACCAACCATCACAACAGCAGAGCAAAGAACGTCATGTATAACCTCAGGACCCTGAAAGCATCCTAGAGAGACCCAACCGATGCGGCCTGTCGCATCCAAATGCCTCGATTTTCATTTTTTTCTGTATTTTTGTTTGTTTGTTTGGTTGGTTGTTTTTTGTTTTGATCTTTTTTCCATATCTCCAGGCATGGCATGACTTCCACTGCCAAGAGCAGAGAACATGCCACATTATCAACCTTCAGAATAATGGATTGATGAATGAATTAACAGATGGATGCATAGAGGATATTCTCTTCCTCCACCAGGCCAAAGGGACCAGAGGCCTTTAGAGACCACCAAAGGTGTCGGCCTGACAGTTACTGCCCTAACGTGTGCACTGAAGAGGAGAGGATTACATTGCAAAATATGCTTGAACGAAACCTACAGAGAAGCCGTTAACAGCCATGTAGTCTCTAAAAAGCGTTCTCAGGTTAGAGATGCCGGACAAATGGTGCTACTCCCCCTTCATTAATGACACATACTTAGTTTATACAGCCTTAAAAGTATTGTTTTGTACCTTTTCGATGTTTGTTTTTTTACACAGTATGCAAAATTGTAATGTACACTCATGATGTGCCTGCTGGGCATGCTTTGTATCAGAAACGATTAGAATTACTCCGGCTTTTACTAAATGTTTATGGTGCTTTATCTCATTTACTGAATATATGCATATTACACACATCCCCACGTTTGTATCGACCTCCATGTGAAGATAATGTGAAAATCTAGGGGGGAAAAAATTAAATTGAAGAAAGTCTACTGATCACCAGGTTTCCAGCATCGGTTGCTGGTTAGCATCTGGTGTTTTTCATACTTCCTTGTTTTGCCCTGACAATAAAAAAGGTGTGGTAGCTGAGGTAAAGGTCTGTTTGGAGTTAGACTTACATCAGGGTATTATAGTCTTAGTTGAACACATTTCCCTTTTTCATGCTCACCAGTGCAGTATTTCCAGCCTGTTCCAGAAAGGTAGTCCACCGTCAGCTATGTCCTTCTCTGTTTGAACAGGCTCTCTCGACACTGTTTGAAGAAGAATGTAGACCATGCGGTGCCTCACCACAGTGCAGCACAAGCCTCGACCTCATGCTCTCGTCAGCATCGTTTACTGTCTCCGGTTATTCTCGTTTTCCTCCTCACCTTATGCCATACTCCCTGCCCTGTTAAACATGGCCATGGAGAGGCCTGTTACATTTCATTGTTTTTCCTCCTTTTGTACCCCGAGCCCCACCGTTTCTCCACAAACAGTGGGTTATGTTTGAGTTTGGAGACCTGACAGCTAATGGATCAGTTTCTCTCTCTCTTTTCTTTAATCACATGTCCTAACCATATGGAACACGACTTGCGGACCTCTCTCGTTTCCATCTCTCGCTGGCCTTGTTTTTGGACGGTGAGAACATTTGGCTGCGGTCTCCAGAGTTAGCGGGAGGCATGTGAACAGCGCTGATGTCATGTTTGAGAGCGTGATGCTCTCTGACCTTACTCTCGCTGTAATCAGTGCCATATGGATAAGAGCGGGGCGGGTGGAGGGACTGGGGAAAGATGCCGTGAAACAGAAAAACAATACTGTACAGCTCAAAAGCGTGACCAAGAATTACAAATAACAGGCACATATACAGCTCACACTTAAAAAAAGTGAGTGCAGTTTTTCTGACATTACCACTCATGGCTGGCGACAGCCTTTATTGTTTGTGTGTTTGTTTTTCTGGCTTTCTAATTGATCAGCATTTGGGATCCTTTGCAAGCGGCAAGTAATAATCTGGACTGATGTGTTGGGCGTTTGCATCACTGGCCTAGCGTGACCGAACAGTTCACCATGGTAATTTTGTGTTTTCCATTGCGTATGTGAATGATGATTTGCCCCCATTGGCCCTTCCTGTCCTCTGCCCCAAACTGAACCCATTTCAAATGCAATGCACTGCCCTGCAAGACTGAACAGACTGACGCAAGTGGTCAAAGTGATTGCCAAGTATTTTGTATTGTACTTCTGCCAAAGATTGTTTGCACTGTATTGTATGCCTCTCAACAATAATAAAATGAACACATTTGACATAAAAATCAGCTGTGCTCAATCAAAAACACCCAAACATACTCCGTTATCCATTTTAGTTTATGCTTATAGTTTATCCATTATAGTTTAGACTTGAATGCTAGAGATAAAAATAGATTTTTGTTATTAAATACAGCTCACTTCCACTTACTCTTCATGATCTTATCACAAATGCATTGCTACATGATCAAAGTCACAAAAACATACACAAGTTTAACAAAAATGTAACATTCAACAGGATTCAGCTGTAGGTTGTTTTCTCTATTTGGAGTGGTCACTACATAATCCTGAAGTCAAATGAGGATGTTATATGGTGCGGAATGTGGTGAATGTCTCAGAGATAAACTACAACCCAAAGACAACATCATTCAGAATTCATTTATACTGTTTGATTACTGTCCAAAGAGTCACAGACTTTGTTTTTGTTCATATCAGGCCATTTATTCAAGCTGTCCTAGACCACTTTTTGAGTTGAGTTAAACACATCAGTCACAGCCAGTTTATTTCCTCCCTCAATGTTTAATTATTTACGACAAGACAGTCCAACAAGACAGTCTAATGTTTAGTCCAGTTCACTTTCAGTCACTTCTAACTGTACTTTACAAAATTTTGCTCCACCCATATTGCTGAAACACTTGTAGAATCTAAATAAAATATCTTTACATGCATATTTCCGTTTTACTAATGACAACAATCACACAGATGCTGCTGTTCTCTGAGATCACACTGTGTGATGTAGTTCTGAGGCCCACTCTTAACCGTTTCTCAAAATCAGCTTTTCTCCACATTCAGAACCGAAAATCTCAGCTTCTAGAACACCTGCATTCTGCACATTTTACATGTTCACTCCTGACCATTTTCTGAAGGATCTGAAGGATATCCTCATTCATCATCGCATGATTTAGATCAGATTTTGTATTAAAGTGTATTAGAATAACAGAACAGGTTTCCATTGACTGAACAATAAAACAATGTCATTTGGATAATGTAAAATCTTTCTGATTTTTTATTTTAATTCTAATTCTAGTTTTGATTTTAATTCTTATTTAATTGGTGTTTGTTTTAATTTATGCATTTAGATACGTTTAGATTTACAAATGATACAGTCCAGTCATATACATATGCAATTTATGCAGATTTATGCATGATGACTATACTATATCATTTGCAAATGTAATTTCCAATGCAAACCTTTATGAACTGGCAGATTTATTGTGATATCTTCTGTTTTTAAAATGACCCTGTTCACCTATAGTGTCTCACTTTAATGTGATTTCTGAGGTGTCTGCGAGCAGCTGCTGTGGAAGCTCTTTGAGGTCAGTCTGCACCACAGCTCTGTAGAGATGCTGCCATTCTTGTGCAACTTTTTTTTTTTTTCAGCGAACCATCTGTTGGAATCTCTTTGGATGCATAGCTCTCCATGTAGCTCATTTTCTGGCCTTTTGCGAAAGCTTTAAGACATTTCGAAAGCTACGAAATTCCACAAGTTTCACACGAAACCTTCCAGGAAAAAGATACAGGCTAGATTTTATGAGCGTTTTTATTAAGTATGTAAATGTAAGCATATTTATGTATATTGCACCACATTTGGATATGTATTTTTTTATATATAAAATTTGCCTTGTAAGAATATCTTGACATAATTAAAAAAATATGACCCTGTTCACCTGTTATAATGACCCTGTTATAATGTTGAGAAACATTTTTTACTGAACCAGGATCCTTCGGCGCTCGTCACCCTAGATGTTGGAGTTCTGTCTTCGGCTGGCGGGGAAGTGAACATTAACTCACAGCCAGGCAGACAGGGCGATGGAAACTGGATGTGAAAGTTAGCTTTCCAGTATTGAGCTGGATGAAAAGGGCTTCCTAGAGCAGTCAGGAAAAAACATTACTGACAGCAACATGGGAGCTGCACTCCATGATCAAGCTGGACGAAATCTTCTCAGCTTTCTGAGCAGGTTCAGAGAGCACGTTCACCTTTATCTGCATTTTCCTGCAACCACAGATGGACGGCTTCTTCTGTCTTTAGTCAGTTACATGGACTTAAGCAGACTGAACTTCTAAGTATTTACGAGCAGTCACACTGACTCCTATTCAAATATATTTGAGAGGAAAGTCATCTGGTTTTTCCTCAGTTCCTCTTCAGTCCTTCACATCTAGATACTTTTTTTCTTTCTTTCTTTCTTTCTTTATGGGGGGTTACATTGCTTGGATTGCTTTGCTGTTTCTCACACCTCTTGAGCATTAGCATTTTATTTTGCATAAAAGGAGAAAAAAGGACAGAGCAGGGCCTAAGAAACTTCACTTCCAAAGCTGGTAGATGTTGGATGAGCTGGTAGTTCCACTGCAATTCTATACGCTGGCATAGATTATTAAAGACTGGTAAAGAAGTCTTTGTGGTTCATTAGCTCAGGCTAAAAATGGCTAAGCTTTATGTAGAAATATTCATTCATTCATTCATTCATTCATTCATTTGTACATTTAGTCCAAGGAAACAAAAAGCCTTATCAGAAATGTTTCAGTCACTCAGTTTTTATCCCAGTAGTTCTGTTCTTGAGTGCAGTTTAGCCTGCTTTACTATCTCTGCCCATTGTCATTGACAGATGACCCTTTGTTGGCATAATATATGTGGAAATATCTGAGGTGTCTGCGGTCAGGCGAAGTTCTTTGAGGTCAGTCTGCTCCACCAGCTCTGCAGAGATGCTGCCGTTCTTATGTAACCGTCTTTTTTCCTTTTTTTTCAGTGAACCATCTGTGGGAATCTCTTAGGATGCATAGCTCTCCATGCAGCTCATTTTCTGGCCTTCGAGGCATCTCGAGAGCTAAGAAATTCCACAGATTACACATTAAACATTCCGGGAAAAAAAGATACAGTAACATCTAAATTACAGGAAACCATTTCCTCAAACAGCAACTAAAGCCATTTTGTGGCCTTAACCACTCTTATCCATAATGTAATAACTGTCAGTGGGCAGGAGTTCTTCTATTCCAGCCCTGTGAAAGTGATTCATATCTCTGGAGTTTCACTCCACTCCACCATATGGTCAAACACATTGCTGTCCAGATGCCCCAAATTCCAGCTTTATTTTACCCAGAGGAGGCATGTGGGCACACCTGGGGAAAACCTGGACCCTCGCCACAGTTTATTTGGCTAAGTGTCTTGTTCAGGAAGATGCTAACGAGTGACGTTTTGCACAACTTTGAAGGGTTTTTTAACGTCCTTCTTACTGCCTAGCAGACTCTATGCAGTCAGTGGATGTTGCTTTCTGTCTTGAGCACGCCTGCTGTGTTTATTATCTTGCATTCTGCCATAATGGGGTCATTTTGCTTGTTTAGTAACATTTCCTAATGGAAGGGGGCTTGCAGGGACTTTGTAATATCACGATGCAGAAATGTGACCATGTACATTGAGGGGATGTGTATGGTATCTAGAATAGGTGGCTTGGGGCAGCTGGTGGCCTGGCGGTTAGGGAGTTGCCTGGTGGTTGTGGGTTCGAATCCCAGGACTGCAAGTGGCACCACACACTGCTCCCTGGGTGCTGCCTCGCTGGCTGCCCGCTGCTTCCCTCAGGTGAATTGGTTAAACGCAGAGAACAATTTTGTTCTGTGCATGCTGTGCTGTGGTGTGTTCACGTGTGACAAATGGACACTTTAAAAAGAAAAAAGAAAAGAAAAAATAGGCATCTGTGCAACTACAACAACGTTCACAAACAACCAGCACCAATCAATACCCACTTCTGCACTGTCATGTCCTATGCCACATTCAACCCCTCCCAATCTGTGGTTTCATTAATACATTGTGCAACAGCATGTATTACAGGCATAATATTTCTTCAAACAAATGTTGCTCAAAATATCATGAGATATCTTATCCATGCTCCACCAACAAATGCATTCTTTCTTATCAGCTGTGGCCAGATTTGGCAAGACTTATGAAAGACTGGCAAAAATCCCATTCGACCTAATGAAACACTGTATTTTTAGTAGATCTTTTTAACATTGAGTATTCACAGAAGAGAACCCTCTAGGCCTTCAGAGAAGGAGTAAGGCTTTCTGGAAGCTACAAAATATTTGTCTTTATTTTTTAGTTAACATGTTTCATTTAAAACTCAACAAGCTTCAGTACTACTGGTACTTCAAGTTGTGCCTGGAAAATAGAGAAAATTTTTCAAACGTGCAAAAGAAATTTTCCAGTCATATTTTTTTCATCTAAATGAAAAGCTCTCCCACTGGTTAGGCCTTCAGTCCATCTGTGACAAGTTAACTACCAGCATAATAGGAAGTGTCAATGGAATCATCCAGTCACATTTTGATTTACAGTGGGTGAGACCAATGTTACAAAGGAAAACTTCACTCTAGCCCTTCTGGAAGTTCTAGGTTGAGTGTGAATATGAGTGGCAGTCTAACCAGTGGGGTTGTGTCAGATAGTAAATAGCAGCAGCTCAATCTCAGGACTATTTACTGAAGGAATCACTGTAGAAATGCTGCATACAAGGTTCATGTTTGTTACAACTTTCAGATAAAACATGGAATTTATTTTACCCGCAGCAGATCTCTCTGTATAATCTAGAACATGTTTCTGTGTAATGCCCAGGGAAGGAAACTCATCAGAGGTCAAAAAGGTGACAAAGATGCAAACACTCAAGAGGGATCCAGGAGCATGCCCCCAGGAAGATTTTTTTTTTTTAAATATCAGTTTGAAAATGTGGATTTACAGTCAATTTTAGCAAACTCACCCTAGAATATGTAATCATACTGATACAAAAGTAGTGTAAGAGGGATATCACTTCAGGGTTCAGGGTTCACTTCAGGGTTCAGTTCAGTTCAGTAAGAACATCTCATAGTACCGTTATGATGACCTTAATTGGTTTATATGACGATACGTCCATTTCCATAGAGTCTAACATTGATATTCCAAATTCTATAACTTACTCAAGTTACTGGCATGAGGGCTCTGAGACTGCTTGTTAAAATCTGCTAATGTTGCCAATTTGCCAATGATTACAATGAAAGTTGAGCTCCTCAGTCAAAATGTAGACTTACCGTTAACATTAAAAGCTGACCTCCTAGCACGTGCCAAGCACAACATCCAAATGCCTTTTTTCTTTTTTGACAGTTCAGAAGGCACGTTTCTCATTTTATTCCCCGTGACTCTGACTCCTTCAGACCCAGACCCCCCCCAAAAGGTGACAGGTTTGGATTCCTGATTGCGATTATCTTAGTGCTAACATACTGCTAGAATCTCACAGCAAATTTGCAGTTTGATTTTTATGGCCCAAACCGAAGGCCTAGCTCTATAACCAAGGTTCCCCTGAGGATCCAGTATAAAACGCCACACTACTTAGCTGCAATGCTTGGAAAGTTGGTGTACGTAATCAAATGTCAAATGTAATCAAATGTGGACAACAACCACCATGCTAACGTTAGTCTGATTATACAAAAGAAAAGTCTTTACATGAGAACAAAATGAACATCATTTAAAATGAATAATGTATTCTAAATATATGGATTCTGACACAAACCACATTGCATGCTACAATGTCTCATTACCTTCCATGGGATTTTTCCAATGTAGCAACAGTTGCTGCGAAAGATTTGCTGCACATTTGTGGGCAGAGCATGGATCAGCCTCTTAGAATTTAAAACTGAACTGTACTGGAACACACAGGCCTCAGACCTGAGGTTTGACATGCTGGACAGGGAACACATGTTAGCTAAATGTGAAATGGCCTTTTCCAGTGAGCGGATTAATTAAATTTCCCCATATTAAAGTCACAGTAACTGGATTTATGGACTAAGACCATGCCAAAACGAGTGATATGCCTTATGTCTGGCCATTGCCTGGACCTTGAGCTTGAAATGCCAGCCATCCTTTCCTTGGCGCAATAAGAGTAATTGCCTAAACAGAATACATCCTCTGACTTCGGCCGCAAAAACGGGGTCACTTATGTAAGCTGCAACACATTCTCTTTCATTCCTGAAGAGCCTTCGGTCAGATAGGATCTTACAGTAATGGGAGTGGTCAAGAGGGGGCACAGAGGAGTCCCATGAAGTCATTGTTGCTGTTGAAAACAGACATACTGCTCGTCTGAAGAATGACTAACTGGCCCGAATTCCTCAGCCGAGGCCAAGCGAGTTCAGCCTGTGCCAGTAATAATCTGCTCGCTGCCAGCGCTCTTCACAAGTTGACAGAACTTCAGAAAAGTCTTTACACTGGACCTCGATAAAATACACACTCAGACATGCACACACACTTTCTCTGGGTGCCCAGAGCAAGTAGCTCATCCCGATCTTCTCCTGGAATGTGAAATATTTTTATGTAATGTTGAGGGTATTTTGGTCCTCCACAGAAGCCAACGTCAGAAATTAATGGTCCTCTCCATACCACACAAAAAGGTGTGCACACCCCTTACAGCTGTGGAATTTAGGATATAATCTCTGTTGAAAAGCATTGTCAATAGAATGTATTGCTCTGGAGCATCTTTACTTGAGCCTAAGGTCATCATGCCCGATTCTAAGTGGAAAAGCATTGAACTTCAAAAAGGTGCCATTTAAACTGCAGTCTTATTGTTGGACAGGAAAGTCATAATTAATTTTTTGCTTATGTCGCCTGGCCAGAGGGCCATTAAAGTATTGGAACTCCACCCAGTACATTTAGGATAAGCTGGGGTGATGTTTGTGATCCAGAACTATCATCCAACATCAGTACCTGACCTCACTAATGCTCTTCTGACTGAATGCAATCAAATCCTCACAGCAATGTTTCATATAGTCTAAAGCCTTCACAGAAAAGTATCACCAGAGGGGGATAAATATCTGTCATATAAACAGACATCTACAAACATTTTTACGTCTATTACAGTATATTTCATTTCTATCTGCAAAATACTGACAACATGTAACAATCATCGCACAGTCCATCGTACAGTGTGACTTATGTCATTGTGTCACTATGCATGCATTCAGTAACATCTAAACTAATGAAAAAGACAGGAGGGCCCTGCATGTTTCCCAGGAAGCAGCTTTTATAAATGACAACTTCTTACTACATGAAAGGAACTGCTTTATAACAGCAAATCTAGCCTGATAGACCAGATCTATGTGTCTGCAACATTTTAGCAAGCTTTCTCGAATGGAAGCATTTTTGGCCTCCACTGCCAACGTACGTCAACACAGTGTAGTACAAAGCCAGATCATCTTGCCAAGTGTGTGTGTGTGTCCGTGTTGGGCTTGTGGACAAGAGAATATGGCACCGTCTCTTCGCCAAAAACAAGTGAGCAGATTGTGCAAATATGATGTTGGCTCAGAAGGGAAAATATTCTCCTCACTTGAAATGTTTTCTCTTCAGGGTTCAGGCTGGGAGTGCAGCCAAGCTGCACAATTAGGCCACACAGTTCCTCCCCATCTGGTGGGCTTAAAGCCAGCTGATGAAGACCCCTACTCCGTGGCCCCTAACTTCAGATGGGGCCTGCTTTCCATAGGCTGCTTGGACCTTCACCTCAAATAAAAGTCTCTTAGCAGTGATAGCAGAAGGGGTCTGAACCCAGGTGTGAAGAAGCCCAGCGACTCCAGAGTGCTCTGAGCAGAATCCACAGAGGGAGAAAGTGGGGCAGTAGAGCAGAAATGAAAAGGTTAAGTTTAAGGACAGAAAATGATATCGAACCTCAAGAAGAGAACGTTGTCAAGAACATTTGTGTCTTTTTTAACATTCTAAATGTGTCATAGTGTCCAGTAATCAAGGATTACTAGGGCTGGGGTTTTGAGCAAAGATGATAGACAGAATTATCAATAAACATCAATATTTTCACAATTTAAACTCATTGCAGCATTACAGCTAGCATTTTCCAGTGCAGCTTTCATTTGCACGAGAGGGGGCGACAAAGCCTATGGCTTTTTAGCACTGAGTCTGAGTTTTACAGACAAAAAACACAACTTCTCCACACATACACTCTCCCTCTCTCTGTCTCTGTCTCTCTCACACACACACACACATACACACACCGAGCGCATCTGTAAACCTGCTTTAGCAGTGTCTCTGCATCTTTGAAAAATGATACATTTGTCGACGCTACTCAATGGATCTATTTTCTCTCTCTCTTTGTCCTCTTGATGCAAGTGTTTAATAAAAAAAAACTTGAATAAATGACTACAAGTAAACATTAAACTAACATTCTGATGGCATTTTACCTGTAGCCGTATAATCGTTCACTCACAGCATGACTCTGCTTTGTTTATAAAGTAAAACCAGGACTGGAATTTGACTCTTATTGATAATTATCAAATTATTGATAAGTTGTCCCAGCCCTGAATATTATAAGGAAAACATTATGTGCAGTTTCTTCCCACTTCACAACTCATTTAAAAATGATTGAATAAAGATCCCTCCAGTGAAAGGCTCCTTAGGGAACCAAAAGTGGTTCTTCTGTGGCAGTGATTTTCCATCTGTGATCTGTTGCCCCTCAGTGGGCCATGATGGTACTAATAAGGGGCCACTGGCTGTCTCTTTGTTACAGTACAAAGGTATTTAACTCAACGTAAATAATAAATAGACATTATTGCTGTGTTAATCTGGGAAAAAATAAGTCATATTTAGGTCGAGCTTGATTGGTCAGGCAAAACCAGCACCAGATAAGTATAGATAATTATATTATTTACGTAGAAATAAAGAATGTTTTCTTCAGCTTCTCGTGGAAAACCACAATTTTGTTCCAACGGCAGCCAAATCCAACTCAAATTTGACAAATGTTTTTAGTCCTTGTGTGTGAATCTCAGTGATCCTCCAGCTTTAAATGTACACAGAGGGTCATATATCATGATGTGGTCTAGAGTCACTGCATGAGAGCCCTGTTAGGGAGCGATATATGATTGACTGGCATAAGCCCCTCCTAAAAGAAACACTGTACTTTGTGTGACTTGAGACCTCAGTAATAATGGTCGGAGCCATTCATGATATATGGTCAGAATCATGGCCGCTGCAGATATGCTTAACAGAAACAGATGTTCCAACAGATGTACTAGGGCTTGTAGTAACCCATGCTGATGAAGATTGCTCAAGTGCAATTATACGTTCTAAAGAACTTGGCTCTCACTTCATTTGGAGAATGGCATATCATCCTGGAAGAAGGTCAGAGGAACTTTCAGAAGTGGTTTTACATGAGTCAATCCTGTAACTACCTTCTTAAGTTATTGCAACATGCAGAGCTCGGTTTCCAGGTAGCTTCTTTCTTCTCACAGCCAAAAGCTGCTCCGTTATCTCCTCATTATCTCGCCACAGTGCTATCACACACACAGCGCAGGGAAACCCACAACATTGCCTTTTTCAAGAAAAGGAGTTCACAGCCAGCAATGCAATGCATGCAAAGGGAAAACTCGACTGCATGAGGTGAACAGTAAGAGGCATTGTTTTCTAGTGTCCTCTAGAGGTAAAGAGTCGTACATGCATCCCTGGAAGTACTGAAAGTAAAATAATCTTCACAAAAATCTTCTTCCGGCAGACAAACTGGATGGTCATAAACCCTCACAGTGTGTTCTATATGTGGCACTTTTTTGCTTCGGGTGAGACACATACAAATGCACAGTGGCCTCTATCCAGGATGCACAAAAACAATACTGCACCACTGGCTTTCTGTTGCCCACTGTTCTTTAAAGGGCCCATTTCACTGAAATTCATGTCATTTTTAAATAAATTATTTTTAATGTAATACAAGGTTCAAGGTTCAAGATTCAAGTTTACTTTATTGTCATCACCAGCTGTGTACACGTACATAGTGAGATGAGAAAACATTTCTCCATGAACCACGGTTCAACATGTAGCAACATACAACATTCAGCAGAGTGCAGGTTACAACAGACAGTAGACAATAGACAAACAATAAATAGACAGCAAGTGTGGACATTAATTTTAACACTTAAGGTTACATTGTTAAATTTAAAGTTAAGTTTACAAAACCTACCATTTACTTGCCAGTCCATAAATGAAGATGATAAAACATGGCATGATTTCGTGATGTCACAAAAACAACACATTTGCATGTATCTGGATATTCAGCCTACAAATATATTGTTTAGCTCTGTTCATTAATGTAAGAAGGAAGATTTCAGCCTGGATTGATTTCTGAATGAGGCACAATGCAAGGCAGCCAATAACAAAAACCAGTACCAGATTTTTGAGATTTCTCCAGAATGTGGAGAAAAGCTGACTTAGAGAAACAGTTTTAAAACTGGGCCTCAGAGCTACATCACCCAGCGAGTTCTCAAAGAACAGCAACATCTGTGTGAATGCTAACAGTAGGACAATGGAAATATATGAATTATAAATATTACCAACTTACGGATATTCTAGTTAGATTCTACTTCTTTAGTTATTTATGACACAACATGATTGATTTTGTCAAGTGTGGGTGGAGCTAAGCCTTCATAAAAGTTTCTCAATTTGCTAAAAATGCTGACGCAGTTTTTGTAATGCTGACAATGTCCAGTTGGTGGAGTCACAATGCTTCATATGTGAAACTTGCTTTATTATTATTATTATTATCGTTATTATTAGTAGTAGTATTATTATTATAATTGTAATATCACACACACACACACACTTTGCTCTGTATGGGACTTCTGTTTTGACAGCCTGTTCTGCACCTATCCTGTATCCCCCTTTCTGAATCCCCATTTGGTTTATCCTTTGACTTCAATTAGACTCACCTGTTCCTTGTTTGTCCCTCCTTATTTAAGTCACCTCTACCCTTTAGTCCCTTCCTCATTTTGTGTTGGGAGAGTATTTGCATGTCTGTGTTTCCTTTCTAGTTCTGGTTTCTGGTTCTGTTATGTCTGACTTGTGCTCCCCCTGCTAATAGAGGCCTCCTTTGTCTGCTGTCCTCTGGGACCTTGTGTGTTCACAGTGTGCAGGCCTTTCTTGTCACAAGTGTGTCCTGCCCCCTCTGTGAGGTTTTTGCTTGGTGCAGGCCTCCCCTCAGCAGGGGTGTGTGTGTGACTGGTCCCTCCTGCGAGATCCAATGGCCTTGCCCATTGGTGAACACCTGGTGCATGTTGTGTGGTTGTTTGGTGTAGCCCCCACTCATCAGGTGTGTGTGTGGCTGACCCTGGTCCTGAGATGGCCTCACCAGCATGGGCATTGTATGTATCCTTGAAAACCCCTTTGTCTGTCTGATTCCTGTATGTGTAAGTATGAGGGTCTTTCCTGCCTGAGTCACATGATCCTTTGCTGCATGAGGAATTGTTCTATCCCTGTTTTTGCCCTGTGTTTGCTGCTTGTTTTCCAGATTTCACATTAAAACCAAATCGGTAAACTCCTGTGTTTGCATTCCTGTTACAGCAATGTCTGTAAAGTCAAACGACCTATTCAAAGCAAAGAGAGAAACTACAATCAACTTCAATATGAGTACTTCCAAATTAAAACATGTTTACAAAAGTAAAGATTGAGTTTAAAAGATTCTTCCACCTTCTTTATGACCAAATATAAAGTAAATGAAATATACATTTGTATATAGAGAATTAGGTCTGTGATGACCTCAAATATGGCTCTGATGTCTTGTAATCATGTCCATATTAGTCTAAGATGGTTTTCTCTGAGAAAATGAATAGCCTTTTTGAAAATCAATTCAAGACATACTTGGTGTAAAAAATGTTTCGAACCATGTGTATTTGTCTTTGTCTCAAAGTTTTTGCTGAATGCTCCTTTTCATGAGCACAAGAAGACTTAATCAGTTTGCTATCAGGATATTGGCCTCGGTATTTCTTGGTATCAGATCAAAAAGAAAACAAGTGGCATCGTTCAGCCATAACAGTTTCTATAATCAACTACAAAACGTTGACGTGGCTTCAGAGGTCTACAGTATATAGACCTTTGCAGTAAAGAAAAATCTAAAAATTTACTTGCACGGCTTTCCCCCCGTCCCCAAATATAGAGTCAACCAGGACTTGTTTAGTGTCTGAAATCTACTGCTTTACTTTTGCACTGGATCTATGAGGCCAGTATAATAGAAGGTTATGAGTTATGCAATGTATATTAAATGAAGTCAGTTCGTTAAAGTGCACCTGAAAGGGAACCAGCTGTATCTGTCCTCAGTGCTTTTTGTGTTTACAATGTAAGCGGACCTTAAAGGGCACTCACTCTCTCTGGTCCTCTTTAGCACTGGTAAGATCTCAGACCACTTGTTCACACAACTCTTTTACCCCACATGGAAATTATGGGTAATGTTCAAGTTCTGCCTATAACAGATCTGACAAATAAGAATACTGAAGAAAAAAAAAGGTTACTGTTAATGGAATCAAATGATACAAAACATTTTGTTATATTGGCAAAAAATGGATGTGCCCTCAATACATTTGTGGGTGAAGGAGATAAAATACAGCATTACTGATGTAGAGGCTGGCTATAGAAGAAGAGGAAGAACAAAAGAATTTACCCCCCTAGGTAACATTAGCTCTGTTTCTTTTAACTGTGGATCATGTCTATGTATGTTGTTTCATCTGGTTCAGTTGTTATTGTCTGATTTAATGTCTGTTTGTAAGTGTAATGTATGAAAACCAATAAAAGCGGGGTTTTTAAAAAAAAAAAAAAAGCATTGTATTTTATTATAATAGATTGTCTCCATTTGTTTGTGGCCACTACAACACCATTACCAGCAGTCCTGGACCTCCGGGCTTGTTGCTTTCATATGCTGCCTCTTTGTGGGACCATACAAACACATGGGCAGCTGTTATCAGAATCTAAGCCCTGGGTTACTGTAACTGTATATGAATGATAGGCCTAGAGGTTCTTTAAGCACATGTAAAGAGAATGAGATCATTTGAGAGTATGATTAAAGGGGTCTGGGTTTGTCTGACATGTTCATATGTGCACAGCATTATTCATATGTCTGAGA
Organism: Brycinus macrolepidotus; assembly: GCA_037974445.1. Classification (NCBI taxonomy): domain Eukaryota; kingdom Metazoa; phylum Chordata; class Actinopteri; order Characiformes; family Alestidae; genus Brycinus; species Brycinus macrolepidotus. The sequence continues at coordinate 46,035,665 of JBBPCZ010000001.1, read as the reverse complement.
CTCATTGTTGAACTTTTTTTATGTGTGGACAAAGCCCCATCACCCAAAAAAGTGGCTTCAGAGATGTAAACACTGGCGCCAGTGTAGGAAATGAATAGTGGTGTACAAAATTGCGATTTTCTTTTAAATAAGAGAGGAAAAAAGGGGGGCAACACAAGCAAGTGGTTGTTGAAAATAAACTGATTTGCATAATATGTGTATTATAGTAATAAAGTATCAGTCCAACTAACGCATTTGAGCACCATGTGTTAAGCCATGTGGTTAAAATCTGGTCAGGTTACAATCCACATGCTAGTCATATGAAAACTTAATGGGTGAAGCTCTGACACCAAAGAGGTTTTTCGAGGAACTGTTCCTTTTACATTCTTCCTTTTTCTCCATTTCCTGCCAAAAAAAGTGCAATTTTTTGGCAATTTAGTTTTATAATATTCTCATTTTTCCCCCACACACAAACACTGGAGCCGTCCCAGATTATGTGGTTTAAAAGAAGACAGGCTGAATCTTGACAGGATAAGGATGAGGTTGAAACTTTACTTCACAATGGACCTTAAGACAGCTACTCACTCCTTAATAGCACCTATAATGTCCAAACAGCACAATTTTGTTTGAACTCTTAGCCTTTTTTCTTCTTGTGTCCAAAAAAATGTTAAAAGTAAATCTTTCACTTTCTCTTTTCTAAAAATAACATAGAAACACACATTTTACTAAATTATAAGTCTCATTTTATTGACAGTCTTAAATCTGATTAATAAAAATGAATGCATTCTTAGGCAAAATAAAATAAAATAAATCTCGCTAAGGTTGAGGATCTGCACCATGTGTTTGGATCAAAAGTTAAAACCTAATGATAAAATCTCAGTGGAGCAAATAAGCAGTCGGGCTAATTTTAGTTTAGTTTATAAATACATTCGGCAGAAAGATCAGGTGCTGACAGATCATTCTCCTCAGATAAGAAGTGTGTATTACATCTGCATGGAAGAAGAATTTCTCAGATGTTCCTGTTCGTGATTCGTCAGCCCCTGCTGAACAAGCCTTTGTGACATTTCATGCATTTATCCTGGATTTTATTTGGTTTGCAAGATGTTTTTTTTTCTTGCAGTGTTGTTTTGAAATCAACGCCTCTGCTGAGAATAAACGAAGATAAGGCTTCTTTATCTGCTGTTCCATCTTTCATGTGCCTCTGATCCTGACCTGGTTTACCGTATATTCTGCCTACTCAGAATTTTAAAATGGGCCTTCAGCCTTTCAGAGTGACATTCTTTACCTTACCACAGCAGTGGGAAGAAAACACCAGGTAAAATAAACAGCTGTGGGCTGCATCTGTGTCTTTATCTCCCAAACTGCTGTAAAGACCACGATGTCTCTGAGGCTTCAAAGAACAGTGTGCACAGCTTTCTGAGGCCAGTGGGTGTAAAATAAAAGCCCTCCGGAGTTAGTAGATCTGTATGAGTGATAAATATGCAGAGCGATACTGAAGTGTCAGCACTTTTCGATCCTGACCTTTCTTTACGAGAATCGATGTTCACTTCAAAATATCCATCTTTCTATCTATCCATCCATCCATCCATCCATTATCTGAGCCATTTATTTTAACCAGGGTTACCGGACAGACACACAAACTCTCTCTCTCTCTCTCTCTCTCTCTCTCTCTCTCTTTCTCTCTTTCACACACACAAACACACACACAGAAAATATTAAAAAGTAAGTGATAAACCGGATATCCTTCAGTTTTTAATAAAATATTTCTTTGACGCTAAAAGTGGGAAAAAGATAAACATGTAAATAAATGTGTAGGGTAAGAACTGAAATGTAATTAAGTAGATTCAGATCACAGTCAGTTATTTAATTCCACTGAATGGTCAGTTTACATGTCGGTTCGAAAAGCAGAATCAGACATATTTTTTATGTCCATATTTTCTGCATATCACAACAGAAATAACAGATAATTCCACTTTTAAAAGTGTTATCAAGGTGGTATAATTCAGTGTTAAACTGAAAAGAAAAAGAGTGTTGTCACCCATGCATACCATATATATATATATATATAGTCTGGCCCGAGAGACCCATTTGGCCCGCATTGAAAATGAGTTTGACACCCCTGGACTAGAGTGATGTTTCTCCA
>JBBPCZ010000001.1:46005393-46025994 GCA_037974445.1 Brycinus macrolepidotus | reverse complement strand
AAGGCGCTGACAAATAAAATGTATTATTATTATTATTATTATTATTATTATTATTATTATTATTATTATTATATGTATGTACACATATTCACATGGGTATGTATGTTTGCATATATATATATATATATACACACACACACACACACATATATGTATAGATACGTATGTGTAAATATAAATATAAGAATGTCTATATCTATACTACAATTCTGTATACAGTACTGTATTGTTATTGGCTCCCTAATGTGTCTTCATTTTTTAAGTGTTTGCTCGCCAGAGTCATGCTGGTTGCTAGGTAACAGGAGTGGGAGCGTTCAAAACTGCAAAACGAAGTGGGCGAGTAAAAGTATAGGGTGTAGGGAGGGAGTGCGTAAGTGAAGCAATTGGAACAGACCCTTGTGCTCTCAAAATGACCAATAGGCTCATAGTCTGGAATGCTTGTAAGCCCCTGATTGGCCAGCCCGCCGGCTATCTTGTTCTCAACCAATCAGAGCCAGACACGGTGAGTTTCACTCTCCTCTGAAAGTCCACACCGCAGCAGAGGGTCCTTCATTCAGAACAGTGAGACTCAGATTTGAAGGATACATTGACAGTCATGGGGCCTTTACATGGTATGTTGTTGTAACTTAACTTTTAATCTTTTGTTTAGCTACATAAAGCAAAGAATGTATTTTTGGTTTTGCTAGCTTTGCTACTTGACAGGCACCCAGATAATAATGATAATAATAATAAGAAGAAGAAGAAGTAGAAGAATTGTGTATAAACACTTTAGGTGAAAATGCAGCTTAAGGTGCTTCGCAAGAAGTCAACTCAAGTCAAGTTAATTTATATAGCACATTATGATGATGATGATAATAGTAATAGTAACAATATTTGTGTATAAATACTCTAGGTGGGAATGCAGCTTAAGGTGCTTCACAAGAAGTCAAGTCAGGTTTATTTATATAGCACATTATCATTCACAAAATGTCATTCAATGTGCTTTACAGGAATAGACTAAAAATAATATAGAATAAAATAAAATAGCTTTACTACTTGACAGGCAGCTGGATAATAATGATGATGATGATGATGATGCTAGTAATAATAATAAGAAGAAGAAGAGCTAAAGATAATTTTGTTAATTTAATTTAGATAATTCAGGTTACTAATTGGGAGTTTTAATTCTGCTTAGTCTTTTTTTTTTAAAGGTTTAGTATTCAAACAAGGTTCAGGACTTAGAGCCAAGAGTCTTCAAAACTTGAGTTTATTGAGTTTGAGCTTAGTATCCATTGCTGTAAAACTTTGTGTCTATACTGATGGTATCTGTACCTGGGGTTAGTTTTCATAATCATCTGCTGTAGCAGCTGCTGTAACTCCCTGTACGTGTGTTATGATTCTTTCTCCATCCAGGTGTGCTGGTTTCTGCTCTCATCCTATCCGTCCATGGGTTCTACACTGCAAGTGATGATGTAGTGGAGCTCAGTCCCTCTAACTTTCACAGTCAGGTGCTGCAGAGTGACAGTCTGTGGCTGATCGAGTTCTACGCGCCCTGGTGAGTCTTTTCCCACGTTGGAGTCATTCGTAAGTCCTAAACTGACTCGTTATAAGTAATAAGTGGGCAAAGGAAGGTCAAACCCCGTAGTAAAACTGCCATCTTCCCTTTACATCTGATGAAAAATCTGTACGACCCTTATTTTCTTTAGTCATTTCTGTAGGAATACCAATTACAGTGAAAAATGAGAGATATCTGATAAAGGATTTGTTTTCCCGGACTAAAAAGAAGGTATAGTCAAGTCTTTGTCATTAAAAAGAGAGTAAAGTCTTTTAAAAGAATGAAGAAAAACGTTTGGGCCCTATAAAAGAGTAAAATAGTGGGCCCTCAATTCAATAGTGCCCCACTCACAAGATCTTTGGTGGGCTTATAGGTAGCCTGGGGCTGATAACTGATGTTATCAAATATTGCAGTAGTTTAAATTAGTGCTGATGTTATGCAAATTAATTTGTTCTTTCATTCTTGACCACCTGCAACACATGATTTTTTTTATTGCTCCCTCTTCATTTAATCATTCTCTTTGAACAGTCATTTGAATGCATGGTTAGTTCAAAAATACAATACAATAGAAAATATTGCACTTCATTATAGACTGTGTAGACAGAACATCACCAACTAATAACGAATGTACACGCATATATTGAAAATCATTACTCACAGATTATAACACAGGTTGGTAAATTATGGAGGGAAGTATGGAACAGAAACAATGAAAATCCAGTAAATGCGAGTTCTGGGCAAGTTTGAGGCTCTAGTGCTCAGTTTGACAGTGTTGTGATTTCTAAATTTTGGACGTGAACAGTATTAGATGCTGTCTGTGCAGAATATAAGCATTTTAAAAAGCGTTGTGTATTATTAAATATTATTAGAAGTTATCCCAGTTGCCAAGCCTTGGGGTAAGGCTCTGGACCACATGTGGTACTTCATAACTGAATTTGAATTGGGATGATTTTGCGTAATCAAATGACAGTAATCATTTGTCTAAATTTACATTGTTGTCCAAGCCTACTTAGAAGGTATCCGGTCTGTCGCTTGTCTCGTGGACCTTGACCAGAGTGCCTTTAATCTTAATTTTAAATTTCAGATCGAGAGGAGTCTTGGTTTCTCTCGGTGTTTCTTCCTCATCCTCTCATTCCTGGCACAGTCTCTGTCAGCTTGCTTGTTAAAGGACCTGAATTTCTGTGAAGATCCCTTATGACAATGTGTGGTCGAGTGTAAAAATTTGAACACCTTCAGTCAAATTTAACCACCCCCATCGAAAATAAGTACACATCCAAACTTAAATATGGCATTTCCTGCTAATTTCAGTGCACGGTTTCTGTATATATTGGGGAAAAATAAAACATAACACATTAAATGAGCTATAACTTTTTATATTTTCCCCCCTAAATTCAAGAATACACTATATGGACAAACGTATTGGGACATGTTTTTCAGGGTTTGGGCTAAGCCCCTTACTTCCAGTGAAGTCTATCGATTTGAAGACAATGTCATTAAACTCCCTGTTGGTGTAATGGTCAGGCGTCTCAATACTTTTGTCCATATAGTGTACATAATTAAACCAGGAGAATGCAAAGTTTTACACTCAACTGTATGTTGCATACAAGTAAACCTGACATTAACCTTCCTATCTGCTGAATGAATTTGTGGCATGAGGTCACATTAGTACATATTTACTGATGAAGCGGTTTTCAGGGGAATGTATGAGAATAAGGAGGGGCACTCAGAATAGAGCGTGGGTTTATTTTTGCACTGCGATTTCCGCAGGTGTGGTCACTGCCAGAGACTTACTCCTGACTGGAAGAAGGCTGCCACTGCCTTGAAGGTAATGTCTTAGTTTCTAATTCACCTAAATACCTTGTCAATGCACCACATCTTCACATCTCCACTGCATGGTCCACTTAGTAGCAGAGTCTGATTTTACATTTCCAGGGCATTGTGAAGGTTGGAGCTGTTGATGCTGATCAGCACAAGTCTCTGGGCAGTCAGTATGGCGTCAGGGGCTTCCCCACCATAAAAATCTTTGGAGCTAATAAAAATAAACCTGAGGAGTACCAGGGTAAGTGTTTGATTAAAGCTGCTTCTGATGGTCTTTCTACATTTTCCCTTCTTGTGCATGGATCACATGAGGTTCAACATTCCTCTTTCTCATTCCCTTTTTTATTTCCTGCTTTCATTCTTTCTTTCTCGTTCTCTTTCTCTGGCCAGGTGGTCGCACGAGTCAAGCGATAGTGGAAGGAGCCATGACAGCTCTGCGCTCTTTGGTGAAGGACAGACTCAGTGGAAAGACTGGAGGCTCTGGCCAGAGTGGACAGGCATGCTAGCTTTTGTTTCACCTTCATTCCTTCACTCCATGGTCTCATTTTTTACATGATCCATAAGTATGATCCCATTGTCCAGTTAATCTGGTCTATTGTAGTAAATGAAACACTTTTAGTGGTCTTTCTTAACAAAACATTCAATAGTTACCCATGGGACCAAAGCCTTGATGTTATTGTGTCAATCCCTGAAGACTAGTGTCTTCTTTGTGTGGCATATTATCCCAGTAGTGGTTAAACTTTGTATCTTCTACAAATAGAGCTTTTCACATGCTTTAAATACTTTAAATGCTTTAAAATATTTCACAAGTACTCAAATACTTGTTCTCAATACCACCCTTAAAAACAATATTTTTATTTCATAATTAACTACACTGTGGTGGGCGGGCGCCCCGCCCTGCCTTGCGCCCGTTGGCCCTAGGTTAGGATTAAGTGGTTAAGTGATTTATTGATTGATTGATTGATTGATTAACTACAATGTTAAGTTTGTTCCTTCATTTTAGGTCATTTTTTAATTACAATACTCCAGTCTTTAATTTGTAAAAATCTGACACATTTATTTTATATTCCCTTTTACAATGGACATCCCAATTATTATTATTACTATTATTATTATAATAATTATTATTATTATTATTATTATTATTATTATTAACAACAACAACAAAAAGAATAATAATAATAATAATAAATCCACCCCATTTCCCACTTTACCTGGGTATGATATGATTTTTATAGCTTAATTGTTAAGTAATTCTAGTGAGATCAGAGGGGTAAACAAAAGATGAAGTGTCTGAATACTAAAAAAGGATCCAAACATAACGAAAAAAATACTCAAATATTGAAATTATTCGGGACAGCTCTACAAAAATGATAAACGATAGAATAAATCATTTTGACCCACTTCCATTGGTTTGTCACACACTGTGAAGGTCAGCAGGCCTTTTCAGCTTTATTTGAGGTACGTGCCTAAAAGAGGGTGGGGGTTGGGGGTGACGTTGTGTCTGGGAAGTGACCCTGGATGGTGTTGCGTTTGGTGTTTTCAGAGCGGTGGAGGCAGTAGAGCAGGCAGTAAGAAGGATGTGGTGGAACTGACTGATGATAACTTTGACCGCCTGGTGCTAAATGGAGACGAGGTGTGGATGGTGGAATTCTTCGCTCCTTGGTGTGGGCACTGCAAGAGGTAAGTTCCACCCAACACAAGAATGATGTCTGCTTTTCTCATTCGTAGCTTTCAGTGGATATTTAGAGCACTGAATAATAAATAATTGCTCTAATAAGAAGCTGTATTTTGTCAGGCTTGAGCCAGAGTGGACTGCAGCAGCAGCAGAGGTGAAGGAACAGACAACGGGCAAAGTGAAGCTGGGTGCTGTGGACGCTACTGTGCACCAAGGCCTGGCCAGCCGTTACGGTGTAAGACCACCAGTGTAGAAAAATCTATAATAACAGCGGTCTTTTCTTTATATTAGCAGGTGAAGAGAAAAAAAGGTTTATTCAAGCTGGATCCATTTTAAATGGACAGGTGCTGTAATTAAGTGCTTAGTCAAGTCAAGTGTATTTATATAACACATTATCATCCACATTCAATGTGCTTTACGGGAATAGAATAAAATAAAATAACAGAAGAAATAAAAGAATAGATAGAAAATTAATAAAAGAAGATTATTAGAAGTGCGGATATTTAAAAGAAGGTGGAGGAGAATAGTGCAGGTTTATCAGCTTTTTAAAGCTGCAGTTGGTGCAGATCTGATATTGATGGGCGGTTGGTTGGACAGTATAGTGGATAAACACCATTTCTCCAGGTTTAGTTTCAGCTCTTTTCACCACTAGCTGAGCAGCTCCTGAGACCTACCAGGATTATATCAAACATATCAGTGATGGATTTAGGGCCCAAACAAAGAGATACGTGGATTTAATTTAATACATTTAATCAGTACTAAACTGAATTTTCCATAGTTCTTAGGAATGTAATGGCCTTTTTAACTGGACGGCTGTGTAGAACTGTGCTTTGTAGTGCCCTGATACACTAGTTACTGTAACACGGGTTAAAGGAGGACGTAGAGGGGACACAGTAAACGAGGTCTTTTTAAACAAAGACGACATAAGAAACACTTGATGGCAACAAGAGAAATACGAATAAACGAGATAAACCTCGGAAACATGAACGAGACGCCAGGTGAAGGGTAAACATTAGGGTAGCCAGATGAAGACTGATACAAACACAGGGGTATGTATATACAAAACTGGGGAAGAAGCTCGAGAAGACAGACTACAGGTGGAACCACTAACAGAGGGACAGGACGGGGCGGAGCAGCGGAATAACAACAACGAACATTTGGACTGGGAAACAAACACAATCAGACTGGGGAAACACAGAACAGGACATGACAGCCACAAGCTAAAACACTACCCATCAAAACATTACAATATAATGCTGTAATGTGATGATACAGCCCTAGTGTGTCATTAGTGTTGAGAATAGGATCTGTCAACATGTACAGCCTGGCTCTGACGTTTAAATCCATCAAAAATATGAAGAAATCACAGACAGAAATTCGAGACATCCTGCCAATTAAGTTTCATTACAGAACTAATCAATGCAACTTGAATTGATTAATGTATATTTTCTTTCTCCGGCTCATAATAATGATTGTTATTATCTGTTCAGATTCGTGGTTTTCCCACAATTAAGATCTTCAGGAAAGGAGAAGAACCAGAGGATTATGAAGGAGGAAGGACTCGGTCTGATATCGTGGCCCGAGCCATGGACCTGTTCTCTGCAAACGCTCCTCCACCTGAGCTGCATGAGGTACGTCTGCTGTGTCTCCCCGTCCTGCTCTAGGAGTGAGTTCTCTCCAGATACATATTCTGCTGGGAAGAGTGCATTGTTATTAGGGTTATAAAAAATAAATAAAAGTTTTGATGCTTTTTTTAGTTTCAAATAATAATAGTGAATAGTAATAATAATTGTCCAATAATGTCCAAACTTCTAACACTTTATACCTATATGGAAAAAATGTATTACATATACATATACATATACATATACATACACATATAGACGAATCAAATTGCAAGCAACAGGTCACTAATGACCTGTTTAGTGTTTTTAATGATTTGAACAACAAATCTGAACCAATACACAATCTGAAACCATTAATAAGCCCTTATTGTAAAGTGGTGCCCTTATTGTTATGATATTACACTTTGGTGTGAAAGTCAGAATTCTGGTATCATGACCACAATAAGTGCAATAAAATGTTGAAAAAAAGATCTTTATTACTACGCTGGTTACTTTTGACGTGTTGCAGACTTTGAGCTTTATGCTGTTGCTCTCCTCAGATTCTTAACCAGGACATTTTCAAGAAGACCTGTGAAGACTACCAGCTTTGCATTGTAGCAGTTCTTCCACACATACTTGACACAGGTACTTTCCAGATTTCTCTTTAATACTCTTTAATTTAATTTAATTTAATTGATAACTTTATTGCACAGTCTTACAGGTACATGTCACTACATTTCACTACTTGTATAACTATGTTTGTGACAAATAAAGAATCTTGAATCCCCCCCCTTACTGGACAGCTAATAAACACCTGAGTGAATCAGAGTGAATGCTATGCAGTTATATCTTTTTTATTGGACTTTCTCGGACTGCGCAGTAAAGAACTGAAGACCATCAGTGCTGAGAATTTCATCCTCGTGTCTCTCATTCTCCCATTAGGTGCATCAGGAAGAAACAGCTATTTGGATGTCATGAGGAAGATGGCTGAGAAGTATAAGAAGAAGATGTGGGGGTTTGTGTCTGAATTAGTCAACTTGCTGATTGACTCATCTATTCAGAGAAAATCTCCTCTCCTGATGCACTATCTATCTTCTTGCACTACTCCTACATAAAGATTTTTGCACTTGGAACTCTCCTATGGTTATCACACTATCCTGAAACCTAAGAGTTTCCTTAAATTTTAAGTCACTTTGGATAAAAAGGTCTGCCAAATAAACGTAATAAAGTAAAGTAAAGCGGCCCCTTATAGTCACATGTGAACACATCACAGCACACATTGTGAACAATGTGAAATTCTTCCTCTACATTTAACCCATTCACCAAGTGAAGCAGGGGGCTGCCACCAATGAGGGGCTCCCGGGGAGCAGTGTGTGGGGACAGTACCTTGCTCAAGGGTACCTCAGTGGTGCCACCGGCAATCCTGGGATTCAAACCCACAACCTTATGATTGCAGGGGCAACTCCCTAACCACTAGGCCATGACATGCAATGTAATATTATGTAATGTAATGTGATGATTGACCTCTGTAGTTTCTGTACATTTTAGGACCCTCATCTCTTCTGGCCTAAGCTTCTAAGCTGTCTGTTTGAAGTTGGTTTCTTGTTGTCTCTCTGTTTCTCTAGCTGGCTGTGGACTGAGGCTGGTGCTCAGATGGAGCTGGAGTCCTCTCTGGGCATTGGTGGTTTTGGATACCCGGCCATGGCTGCCATCAATGCTCGCAAAATGAAGTTTTCCTTGCTGAAGGGCTCTTTCAGTGACACAGGCATCTATGAGTTCCTCAGGTTTGTCAGTGCTCTTGAATGTCTTTTTTTTATTGGTTGGTAGTTTAAAACCATAAGTAACATGTTTATGTTAAAAATCATCGTTTTAAAGTTTAGGTTAGTTTTTAAGGAAAAAATCAATGAGGTTTTAGTATTAACAAAGAAAAAGTGGTATCATACCATCTTTAAAGGTATCCTCAATATTAAATGCTTCTCTGTTACAGGGATCTCTCTGTTGGTCGTGGATCCACTTCTCCAGTTGGAGGAGGAGCACTACCGAAAATCCACACTGTAGATGCATGGGATGGCAAGGATGGCCAGGCAAGCTAAATCTGAAACCTCTAAGCCTCTAATTTTAACTATTTTTAATATGACTTGTTTTATTATGACTGTTATTGGTTAGAAGTAGCATTTCCAGTACTGTTGTAGGAGCTCACTCATATTAAGTGACATTAATTAACCTAAAGCAAATAAACTGATTTTTTTTTTTCTTGGTATTCAAAAGAAAAAATGCATTTTTGTAAAATTCTGTGAGTTTGTACCTGCAGTGCAATTAATGGATGAGAACTGTGCATGAGTATCCTAATGCAGTTTTGGTTGTTGGGTGCAGAATGTTGTTTAAAATCCAAAAGTCATCACATGTATTGCTCACATATAGTCAACCACACGTTAGTATTTTTCAAAGTATTTATTTAAGTATATATTTGTTATTTACAGTGTCTTATTACTTTCCCACAGCTCCCAGTGGAAGAAGATATTGATCTCAGTGATGTGGACCTGGATGATTTAGAAAAAGTTGAGTTGTGAGAACCACTCGAGTTGCACTATAGTTGTTCTCTCTTATTCAAGTCTTGATTTTCCTCTCCTATGGAAGAGAAGCAAATACTTTGCGAACTCAGGAACTCATGTTAGTGGCCTGTATGCTATGGGATCATCCTCCTGTCTGATACGACCTCAGAACAGAGTTGGGACCGCTTAACAGGCGCTAAGTAAACGTTACAGTGCCTTAAACCTGCTCTTCTGTTTGTTTAATTACATGTTTTTTTTTTTATTAAATGTCTTAAAAAGTACTTACTATCAGAGTCCTGTCTGTTTGCTGATCCGGGAAAAGGAGGGATGTAACATTGCTTTGTTCTTTTGCACATGGTGTCTTTTTGATTATACGGTTATTAAGTTTAAATAAAAGTGGTTGGGAGTTATATTGTCCAATTCTGCTTCTTTTTTGTTCATTGTCCAAAAAGTTTCCTTTTTATTAGATGAAAATGTTAGGATTTCACCCAAGTCTTTCTTTATTTCTACCATTTCACCCTTGAACCACTAGAGTGTGCTAGAAAACAGCGTTAGATCCTTACTGACCACAGGGGTGACATGGAGTCTTCTCTTTTGTCCATTTAAAGCTGTAGTATTTTACATGAAAGCTAATTAGTTGTATAAGTAGTTCCAGTGGTTTCCAGAATGTCTTTGCAAAAATATCCTTGACCAATTGACAAAAATGCACCAGAAAAGTTGCTTAGTTGTTGATATATTGCCTAATAGTCCAAATAGTGGGAATAAAATTGTTCTGTTTTGTAGCATCTTTAACCATTTAAATCATTTTTTTCTGATATTTAAGTGTAAATGGTCATCTCGAAGTTTGGTGTTGTATTTTATCATTTTTTACACTTAAAATAATGACCTGTTCAAATCTGACTATACAGTCTCCCATAAAGAGATCCAATGCACAGTCTGTATCAGTAGAAAAGATCATTACACTGAACATCTTACTACTCTTATGGTGTTTTTTACTCAAGCCCGTGTGTTTGAACTGCGTTGATCAGTATGAGTTATGAATCTCATTTTGGAGCCCCTTCCCCAACTGTGCAAGTATCTAATAGTCTGGTCTATATACACGTGACTGCTAGCTGGAGTCCAGCAGGTTGATGCTGATGGAGTAACAGATGTAGGAGTAATACTCCTGCTGTCCAGTGTTTACTCCTGGGATGTCCAGCCCCATCTAGAAATATAAGAACATACATTTGAATTCATCATAGCAGTGGTTCCCAACCTCATTCTAGTTTCCTGCTCTAACACACCCACTTTAAATCAGGGAAGGCTTGTTAATTTCTGGAAAACACTAAAACATGCAGAGCAGGACCAGGATGAGAGCCACTCTATTAAAAGAACTGTACCTCCCATACACACTCCACCATCCCACCTCTCCTGTGAACTTCCCTCTCCTAACACAATGCATACACATCTTTTCTGTCTTAAACAAACAACTCAGACTTCAATTACCTTTGTAAATACCCTTCTGTTTATTATACTGCACATTCTCTGTCCTGTTGCTGCTATAGTTGCACAGTTTTATTTAATTGTTGTCTACCTCGGTTGTGCATTTTTGCACATGCAACTCCCTGCTGCTAGAATACAGTATTGTCGTGATACTGTACTCATTGACACCAGTACTGTAGTTATTCTCGCCTGCACTAAATGTTGTCTTGTCCGGTTGTTTTGTCGCTCTTTGTCCTGTCTGCATTTGTGGTCTTGTGGTGTTCTGTTCTGTTCTGTTGCACCATGGTCCTGGAGGCACGTTGTTTGGTTTCACTGTGTACTGTGTGTATACGGATGAAAAAGAAAATAAACCTACTTGACTTGACTTGACTTGAAAAGAACTGCAATTCATGTACACAATATCCTTACCTTAAATGATACAGAAATGCCAGACAAAATCTGGGCTTTGAGATGGCTGTGACCTGTTTTTGACTGTGCAACACACTCTTTGAATTCGTTTCATTTAAGCAGTGTAATAAGTCAGGAAGATTGGAGTCCAGCATATCTGCAACTTTGGTTGGTATGATGAGAAAGAAAATCAGTAAACCGTGCTGAACACCAGGCCCTCCAGGACAGCAGCCCTTGTAGTCGATTGATGGATAATGGATTATTGAATTTTTTAGGTGTCAAATCACATAAGCAAGTCTATTTGACAGAACAACTCAACACAGTTTTGAGGCAAATTTGATGATTTACACATGAAGTGGCCATTTTTGTCATACGTAAACACACCACAGCACACAGTGTGAACAGTGTGAAATTCTCTCTCTGCTCTCTAACTCATTCACCAAGTGAAGCAGCGGGCAGCCAGGAACACAGCGCCCGGGGAGCACTGTGTGGGGATGGTACCTTGCTCAAGGGTACCTCAGTGGTGCCAGGGGCAGTCCTGGGATTCAAACCCACAGCCTTCCGATCACAGGGACAACTTCCTAACCACCAGACCACCAGCCATACATGATGGTTTGCATGATGATATTTGGTAGAAGTTTTATATGCTACTGGTGTCTGATAATATTTGGTGCACGGCTTTCAACATCAACTATAATTCTATGCCTACTAGAACTAACTATAACGTGTTGGTAAACTTGAGGGAGCAGTTCTACAGCGATTCCTGACCGGGACGATAAAGCAGTATCAGTCCTCAGAACCATGCTCTCTACCTGAACTGCTTCACATGATCAGAAACATGAAAAAGGTCAGTTCCTCACATCTGATTTGCTGGCTGCTGCCGTGGGGTCCAAATGCGTGAATAAGGAGCTGAGCTCCTCCCTCAGCCGCTTGGTGTGCCTCTTCTCTGGCTGCAGTAGAAGAGCCTGGTAACTGACCGGCAGACCGTACCTGACCGACAACAGCACAACACTCTTTAACAGAAAAAACTAGGCTTAAAGCTTACACACTTATTTTTTTAGAATCAGAATCAGAAATTGCTGATGCAACAACTGCACAGTCACAGAAAGACAAAAACAATATTAAATATAATATAAAGTAAAAATAAAACTCTCTAGAAAGAATGCCATACATTGAAAACAAATGTCATACCTGAGAACTGACTCTGCAAACACTCGGAGGGCCTTGATGTGGATCCAGGCCACAAACACTTCACTGAAATTCACTTTCAGCCAGCGCACAAAGGTTCCCTGGTGGCACAAACCATGCTATCAAGCAAAGAACTGTTCAGTGCAGCAGATCATTCTAATCATGCCTTGACATATGTTCTATGTAACACCGAAAGTGGATTCTCCACCCGTCACTACTCATTTGCCAGTACGGCAACTTTCCTCATAGAGATGTAATCTCCCATTAAAAAAGTAATATTGTGAGAATATATTACCATATACACTATTTATATTCTGAAAATACATGAACAAATGTGTGTTCATAGAGGTTCTAAGAGAGTTCAGTTTTGAACTAGCTATAACACATTTGATCCAGTTCTAGGGTCTTCTGATGAAATATTTTAGCTGGACTGGGTCTAAAAGATTCATATTAACTAAACTCTGCAAGAGGGTAAGTGGCTGTTCAAGGCGCTCTAAGCACCAGCCTGACACACTTTCACTCATATCTGAAATGCAAATATTTTTTTTTGGTTTTCTGTTGCTAAATATTTACATATAACAGGTGAAGTTGCTTTACCCATTACACACTATGCCTGGTTATCAAAATAAGTTAATGAAAACCTAATGAATGCTGCACACTGAGTGAGATGTAATGTTATTAAAATATAACTTAGCTAATATACTAATTTAGACCAATGATTAGTTTAATATGCCTTTGTTGATTAATTCATTACATGATGCAAAGTACAGAAATTGCTATAATTATGATTTTAATTGCCCTGCGATGGACTGGGTATCCAGGGTGTTTCTCAGCCTTTTGCTCCAGCACCCCAACCCCCAGGACCCCTTTTGGCCCCCAGCTCAACTATTTTGAGTTTGAGGTTTGGACATTTCTTGTGTTACTCACATACTGTTCTTTCTTGTCCACACTGAGGCGGTTCATCTCCTGCCTTTGCTGCTCTGCTTCTTCTAAGCTGAAGTCTCGCACTGTGAATCTGGTGGGGAGCAACATTTTGATGGGCACATTTTCTATTTTTCAAGAGTTCATTCACAGAAATGAGTGCAGTCACTCACTTGTGCTTATTGGCCTTGGCTTTGAATTCGCTGACAGCTTTTTTGAAAAGTGTCACTGTGAATATCCCAGCGTCCTCCTCTTCCAGTAACTTCCTATGGCACACAGGGATCATTTAACTTGGCTTGGTAAAAAAGGTTTACAGCAGGAGGTTGCTTGTTTTTTTAAACATTTCTTGTAGGTTGGAGATGTCATAGCCACTATAAAAAGTGGAGTAGGAATGTGTATCATTGACAGCCCATTAATATCTAACAATCTTCTGGTACAGATGGGTATTGTGCAGAATAATATGGTATAAAAATAAGCATTAATGTGTTTGAAACAAATCACCAGCATGTTCTACAGTGTGGACAGCAGATGATCCTGAGAGGCTGACTGCAAAGTAGGGCAGCTACAGCCATTTAGAAGGAGACTGGCTTCCAGACTATGGCGAGACGAACTCTTGCTTTCCGCCAGTAACTTTACCCCGGTGTGAATTTAACCTTAAGACCCATGGCAAGAGCAAAGGAGGTGAGCTGTACTGCAGTCATGACTGGCAAATTACTGAGCGAAGCTGTAGGAGCCAACCTGCTGGAGCGAGGGACCACAAATTCCGACATGGATTCGTAGGTGTTCTCCCACAGCTTCTCATTTGACCTGAAAAGGCACATTGTAGTGTAGAGTTGGAGCAAAACATTATCAGAGCAATCAGAGCACCAGAGCTCAACAGACTGATTGCCGTCACACTAAAAGAGTAAAATGCCTGGTTTGATCATAGATTAATCATGGATTTAACTCTAAGGGCTATCAGGCCTAGAAGAAATGTCATGCAGTGAAATAACTTCATTCAAATATGCACATTATTTACACAGCAATATAATAGGTCAGTGCAACTACCACCAAATCAAACAAATACAAAATTGTGTTAAAGAGACCATATCCTACATTTCATACATTTCATCCATTTCAATTCATAATTTTTTCTGAGGTTCAATTAACTTGTTTGTCGTAGAACATTTTACATTACCATTTACTGAGCTCTTATCTCTTATAATTCAACAGATTGTTACTCTGCCTTTAGAACTGATGCATCTCTGTGATCTGATTGGGTGTCCATTATTGAACCACTGAAACTTCATACCAACAGTAAGTCCAAACTGGGCTGCTTTGTAGCTCTTTTTCCATATTTGAACTAGAGTGAATAGCATGTTTTGAAGCTTTAACAGTATTTACATACATTGGACTCTTTCATTTAAAAGAAAAAGGAGAAAATTTGATTTAAATTCAATGTATTGTTTTTGTCAGTATGAACACATACTGACCTGGGCACCACTACCAGCAAAGTGGTCAGATATTCAGAATTTAGGACCAAGTCCTCCTTCTTCACAATGCCAGTCAACGTCCGTGTCAACAGGCTTCCCCTGGTGAGTTAAATAGTAGATGTATGTCTTTACACTGCTTGTGATCTTTATGTGAAAGGCTTGTTTTAATCTATTGTTTTTAGTCAAAAGCCATTTTTGCTGTTTACATTGTCACTTCACAAGAACTCACTCTGTTTTCTGCTCAAGGCCTTGCAGGCTGGTTTTCACACTGCTGTACGCAGCGCTACGGGACTTCAGTTCTGTCTCGACCTGAGACACTTGCTGACACACACACATGCAACCGCCAACACAGATACACACACATGAATATTAATGCCATTAAGGATAAAACAGCGAGTTTTTCTGTGTTGTTACGGGGTGTCAGTGAAGTCGGTGTGGGATGTATACCTTGGAGATAATCTCAGTCAGTGTTTTTAGAGGCAGGGCAGTGGGGTACCTGGCTCTGTCCCACTGGAACTTTGTCGCATATGTAGCCAAGTCCACTGGAATATTAAGTACAGTGTCATGGAAGAAACCAAACGTGCTAAAAGTAACTCAAGCACAGCACAGCATGGAGGGAAGCTGCATCATTTATAACACACCACTCCATAATAA
Organism: Brycinus macrolepidotus; assembly: GCA_037974445.1. Lineage (NCBI taxonomy): Eukaryota > Metazoa > Chordata > Actinopteri > Characiformes > Alestidae > Brycinus > Brycinus macrolepidotus. The sequence continues at coordinate 46,010,704 of JBBPCZ010000001.1, read as the reverse complement.
GAGCCAGAAAACACTTCAAAGGGTCAAAAGCTTTCAGTGGAAATGAAACACACCATGCTGGTTAGTCTAATCAACTTCAAGATGCATAGAATATATAGAATAAACAAAACAAATGCAAGAGTTCCAAAAACATGCCGGCGTACCCCGCAAGGCCTGGAAATATACTTTCAAGGGCGACTGCTGAACTTTGCGATGGCCCTTGTGCTCTGGTGGGAGTATGAACAGGTAAGAGTGCGATTATCAATAATGAGAAATACAGGTTTTAGGCTCAGCTCGCTTAACATGGGCTGATTTATACTTCGAAGATACACATGATACAATCACAATTCAGCATTATTTTACTATGATGTCCAGTCTACCATTTGCAATAATGTGCAATGTTCTTATCGTGTGCTAAAACATTATGTACTACTTATATCGATATTACTGATCTACTACTGATCTCTACTACCTGCAATAACGTACTCCTAACTACCATCTGTGTCGTTAGAATTCGCTTAACTGTAAGTTACTTGTCTATTGTATTTATACACAGCATTTGTGTATATAGTACAGTGTATTTCATACACTACAGATAGTTTTTTCTACAGATAGTTTATAGAATTTATTTAGATTTTATATTTTATATTGTGCCTGTCTCTGTGTCTCCCTGTGTCTTTGCAGTCATAACAATTTTCTCCAGGATCCAAAAAGTTTACTGATTCTGTTTCTGATTCTGAACTCAACTGAGTGCCAAGCAAATACTGTTTGGCAGAACGAGACCCAAACAATACTCAAAAGCAGGCAAGTGAGTATTAATTAAAGCTAGAAGCTGACAGAAGCTGTGTTTCATTAAGGATGCTGCTGTCGAACAAGAAAATGTGGCTGTGTGCAGAGAAATGATGCTCCAAAAAGTTCAAAGTGTTTCAACTTTTGCTGCAACATATTTCGGCAAATAAGCACATCAGTTAATGAAAACATGCGAGAGTAGGCAAAGAGGAAAGCCTCGTTTCCCACTTGAATTCGAACCGAACAAACCCTGCCCCAGACATGTGCACGCCTCCTAAATGAACAAAATCTGAGTTTACTGCTGAGTTTTTCTATTGTGTAGTGTGGTTTTTTCTGTTACGTAGTGTTTTTCTGTTACATAGTATGTTTTTTCTGTTACACAGTGTGTTTTTTCTGTTACGTAGTGTGTTTTTTCTGTTACGTAGTGAGTTTTTCTGTTGCGTAGTGTGTCTTTCTGTTGCGTAGTGTGTCTTTCTGTTGCGTAGTGTGTTTTTCTGTTGCTTAGTGTGTTTTTCTGTTGCGTAGTGTATTTGCATCCTAATTCTTAAGCTCAGTCCCAAATGGTGCCCTAAACCATGTGGTCCTTCTTGAAATCCACAGTTTGAAGAACCCTCAAGGGTGCTTGGTTTAAACACATGCATCAGCCCTGCATGTGCCACACAGGTGTATCAGTCATACTTGGTTTTTTTTTTGTTAGTTTTGTCTAGTTTTAATTTTACCTTAGTTTTAATTTCAGTCTAGTTTGTTGATCTTTAGCGGCTCAATTCAGACTACAAGCATAAAGCAGTTCTATGGAAATAAATAAGTAGATGAATTTTTACACACATCTAAATATCTTCCTCCCTTGCCATGTTGTCAACATCTGTAAACAAAGGCGTCATCGCATGCTCGGTGCAGCACAAGCAAGTCTACGTGTTGCACAAATCTGTCCTGAACACATTTAATTGAAGCACCCTCAAAGTTTTGTGCCCTCTAGGTCAGCCTTCACGTTGTGATCTGCAGCAAAAAAAAACTGTGTATTGAACTCACACAAATAAACTGTTACATCAACACAATTCTTGCCATTTTTGTAATGGATTTTTTCATGTGCAACTGAATGACATTTCAATTCAACACACAGCTTTTTCAGTGTACAGAGGTAACAGGATCCATGGCCTGCCTGAGGTGTCTCTCTCTAGTTGAGGTCCTTCATGTTGAAAGGGGCTTTGTAATCATCGTAAGCGTGCTCCACACAGTCATACCTCCATTTGCCAGAAGGTTCTCCAGGAGTTTGTCACTGGACTGCTCCATAACCTCAGCCATGCACTGGGAAGCCTTTCGCATAACACTGTTTACGGTAGAAAGAGAATCTAACTCAGGACTTAATGTCAGTTAAAAGCAGCACATAGTTGAAGAGGCAAAAACTGACTGTAAGGTCTTAAAGAGTCATTTGCCCATTTGCAGAGCTACATGTTAGTAATATATAGGCATTTCACCTTAATTCACTGGGAAATCCAGTGATTTTCCAAAATTTCTGCATAACTCTGCATTTAAGATGGAATCTAATTTCCAGTACATGGAATAAAACTGTTGTAAAACAATGAGTCATGGAATACATGACTCATTGTTTTACAATGGTCTTAAAATTGTTTTTCCACCTAAAACCTTTTAAAAGCTGATTTTTAGTGTTGGGGTGCACACAATGAGTTGTGCAACAAAATATAAACCAAAGACATTATAGTTTACCAAGATTACATATAAACACTCAGAAGACACAAGATTCACTGGTGGGTTTGGACAGTAAAGAAAATGGCTGTATTTGTGTTGTAGACCTCATGACTCCTGGTTCCATTCACCACCACTGTAAAGATTTCTTCAGTTTTTCTACAGTGAACTGTTTCATATCACTTTGTCTGCATCTCAAAATTATGAAAAGAAAAATGAATAAAAATGTACTAGAAGAGGAGAATGATTTACTGCATGAGTAGAACGATTCATGCGTGTTTAGTGACTGATATCCTGTTTGTAGTTAATACTGAAGACAGGATTGTGGTTTCGAAATGGAGGAAAGAAGGAAAAATGCGAAGCAGAGTTTCCACAACACAAGCACGGATGGAACATTGTGAGGTCGCTCCTGAAACAGGAGACAGATGGATTGGGTGTCTCAGTTAATGGCAATTGAGATACTGTTGCTTGTGAATTTTCCCACAGGGTGTTTTAAAGAACAAAATATACATGCGGGGTTGTTTCATACAAACAAGGAATCCCCAAGATGGTCCAGATTGATGAGCCTAGTCTTTAAACCAGGACTGTTAAGCCTAGAACCTCTCCACGGGGCATGTTCACAAAATAAAACTAGAATCAAAATTTCTAAAATTGAGAATTTTTTAAAGATGTATGGAGCATTAGGGTTAAAAGAAAATGCATTTCACGAATCTGCCTGACTTGCAAAGCATTACTTAACTAAACTTAAACAGAATTTAGCTTGACTGAATGAAAATTTACTCCCTTAACTATAAAATGAAAATTAACTATAAAAATAACTGTCTTCACCTCAAAAATAAACACGTATATTAACATCTATAATATAACATAATATGAATACAGCACTGATCAATATTAATGGAATTGCCCTACCCTTCTGCGTACGAGTCCAACCTGGAGAGGTCATCGGCCACACCCAGCAAAACATCCAGAGTACCCACCTGGGGAGACAGGTGTCAAATATTCATATTCAACACATATTTTCAATTAAATACAGGTGTATTTGAATGTGCAGTTAGGGATGACCACCATTGTGTTGCTGCTGGATCACCACCTTTATGGCCTTCAATAAAGTCTCCACAATAGATTAAACCTTCTCCAATATAGTAACTTTTCTGGAGAACGAAAAAACTTTCTTAACTTATAGCTTACAGTTAATGTGATTTAAAGTCATTTTGTACCATTTCTGTTGGACCCCCATCATAACCCAGCCAGCATTTTTAAAGCATGTCAAAAAATAAAACACAATTTTTTGTTTCAACAGCGACGATGTGTGAGAATCAGCACAAGAAAATTACAAGCTGATTGTGAAAGATAGAAACCTGAGAGAACTACTTCATTAGTGGTGGCAACCCAACACGTATGTCCTCAAGGAAAGACACTGTGCACTTACGACCCTGACTTACCGTATGTGCCTTCCATGCTAACTTATGCGGACACTCATCTAAATGAATAGGAATTTAGACAAGGCCGCATCTCAGGTCTCCTACCTATAAGTGCAAATGGGGTGCTTTCACTTCTTACCTTCAGTTCAGGGATGTGGAATCTGAAGCTGGAGCCGAGGCCAGCCTTGGCTGTGGCCCGCTTGAGCTTTTCCAGAGACTGAGAACTGGCTTTGTCCAGAGGAACCGAGATCAGCCAGAACTCCGTCATGACTTCCTCTCCCACCTCGACCAGGCAGCCTCTTCCTTCTTCAAAAGCTGTGATGAGAGGCTTCATCACTTAAAGCCATTCAAGGCCTTTCGCCATTTATGTCTTACAAAGCAACACTTTCAGCTTTACAAAGGCACGGTGAGATTATGTGTCACCCTCTGCTGACTTCAGCGTCTGGCGGGGTTGTGTTTCCAAAAATGAGCACTTAATTAGTGTAATTATCTCGCATGAAGGCGTTGCCTCTCACCTAACGCAGCAAATGAAACTACTTGTGGATGTTTCTAATACATGCAATATTATCATTATTATTATTACCTTATTAAATTGTCAGAAAAAAATTAGCATACAAATTTTTACCTTCATTATCAACAGATGATTTCCATGAAAACAATAAAGGCCTACCTTAAGCACAGGAAGAACAGAATTCCTCGCTTAAAAAGTCTCAAACCATTGCATTCACTACCAAGCTCATTCAGGTCATATATGGAAACTAAGCGGCGAAATAGCCCATTTTTAATTTACTGTTTTTTTGTGATGTTACAAAAACCAACCTGTTTACATATGAGTGCCCATTCAGCCTGTAGCCCCATCCAGTCATACTGAAGTTACAAAGAGTGATAAAGAGAGGCTGAAAATGATGTAATGAATGTTTTTGGTACATAAAAACAAATATTATGAATGGACATTAGAGAAAAGCATACAAGAAAAACGTAAGATACGGGCCCTTTCGGTAACCCCCACCATACTGCAACTTTCTATCATTACACACAAATATTCTCTAATGTTTCAGAAAACACAGTCATATGCTTAACTTTGCTTCAACAGAAGATCATAACAAGCTTACGACATGCTTCACAACACAGTAATAAATTGTATAAAAATGAACAAAGATGTTATTTTAATGACTTAGAGCAATGATGATAAATTGTGATATTTATTTATGATAAATATTTCATCTAATGGCATGGTGCCATGTATTTTATTAATATTAGAATGAAAACAATGTAAAATTTTGTGATTTGTAAATGAATTGTAATTTAAGTTTAATTGTTTATAGCATATTTTAATTTTGTGCAAAATTGGTGGATAAACCAGACTGACTGCAGCATTAATAACAACTTTTACAGCCATTTTTAAAATAAGATTA
>JBBPCZ010000001.1:45992605-46005293 GCA_037974445.1 Brycinus macrolepidotus | reverse complement strand
TATATATATAGTATATATACTATATGTATACAATACAATATATTGTTGTGGTCAATTTCTTACCTTACATTAAAGGTCCATTTAAAGTCATAACCCATAACAAAGGTGGGCAGGTTACTGCTGTCAGTGTGTTGATCATTACATAAGCAGTTGCAGAGCAGCTTCAGCCAGGGCTGTATCCACTTCACACCACCGGAGTAACTCAGTACAGCCTCAGGTAAGACTGGAACACGTGACACAGCCTCAGGTAGGACAATACCATCCAACACAGCCTCAGGTAGGACTATACCATCCAACACAGCCTCAGGTAGGACTATACCATCCAACAGAGTCTCAGGTAGGACTATACCATCCAACACAGTCTCAGGTAAGACTACACCATCCAACACAGACTCAGGTAGGACTATACCATCCAACACAACTACAGGCAGGACTATACCATGCAACACAGCCTCAGGTAGGACTGTATCATCCAACACAGCCTCAGGTAGGACTACACCATCCAACACAGTCTCAGGTAGGACTATACCATCCAACACAGTCTCAGGTAAGACTACACCATCCAACACAGACTCAGGTAGGACTATACCATCCAACACAACTACAGGCAGGACTATACCATGCAACACAGCCTCAGGTAGGACTGTACCATCCAACACAGCCTCAGGTAGGACTACACCATCCAACACAGCCTCAGGTAAGACTACACCATCCAACACAGTCTCAGGTAAGACTACACCATCCAACACAGCCTCAGGTAGGACTGTACCATCCAACACAGCCTCAGGTAGGACTATACCATCCAACACAGTCTCAGCTAGGACTATACCATCCAACACAGCCTCACGTAGGACTGTACCATCCAACACAGCCTCAGGTAGGACTATACCATCCAACACAGTCTCAGGTAAGACTACACCATCCAACACAGACTCAGGTAGGACTATACCATCCAACACAGTCTCAGGTAGGACTATACCATCGAACACAACCTCAGGTAGGACTGTACCATCCAACACAGCCTCAGACTGTTCTATCTGGCACAGAATCAGATTGTCTGAGTCAATGAAAGGAACAGTTCTGGACTGTTACATTGTTACATCACTGGGAAAAATCAGACAGTCATGACATCATTTTGCACGCTCTGATGATGACAGTTCTGTTCTGGGTGTGATAAATTGTTTTTCAACCCATTCACCTGAGCGAAATAGTGGGTTGCTGACAATGGTGCCTGGTGAGCAGTGTGTGGGGGCAATTCCTCAGGGTACCTCAGTGGTGCCACTGGCAGTCCTGGGATTCAAACCCACGATCACGGAGGTAACTCCTTAACCACCAGGCCACCAACTGCCCTTATTTCTTTATTTATGATTATTTTTTAAATAACTGTATAATACCACCTTTTACAGATAGATTACATATAAAGGGCTCATATGTGTGAATTCGACAGACACCATAACTTGCAAACATATATATCCAGTTCAAAAGAATTGCCACACCATAACACTAAATAGTGTGTAAAAATAGTACACAACTTTAAGAAATGTATTCAGTGTGTAGTTTATTTGGGACGAATACTTCTGTTTTTGCTAATCAGTAAAGGGGAACCATTTGTGATTTGAGTTACATGTTCCGCCCGGACTGTAATCGGTGAAGTCCACAGTTACTGTTGTTGTACCCATGTGGATCCGGTGGGTTTCTCCAGTGGATCAGACTCTCCCCCGATTTCTTCAGATTATGTCCAATAAAAGCACCTGAACACTTTAAACATGCAGGTGTCCAGTGTGAATAATGTGAAGATATATAATCTGAGCCACGGCAAGTCTCTTCCCGAGGTAAAGAGCTGCTCTGTTTTCTTCTCTGGGTCACAATATCTGTCTATAAACTGGGAAAACTGGGCTAAGAATTTGCACTTCTGAAACATTTTCTCCTTTAATGTGAATATTATATAATTCTGGCAGTGTATGTAACTGACTAACTGACTGTTTACTACCTGATCTTGAGCTTTGACTTAAACTAGCCGGTTTATACACTTTATGGACAAAGTATTGGGACACACCTGTTTTTCAGGGTTTGGGCTTAGCCCCCTTATTTCCAGTCAAGGGCAATCCTAATGTTTCAGTATACCAAGAAATTTTGGACAACGCCGTGTTTCTAACTTTGTGGACACCGTTTGGGTAAGAACCTTTTCAATTCCAGTATGACTGTGCCCCAGTGCACAAAGCAAGCTCCATAAAGACATGGTTGGATGAGTTTGGTGTGGAAGAACTTGACTGACCCTCACAGAGCCCTGACCTCAACCCCATCCAGCACCTTCGGGATGAACTGGAACAGAGATTACGAGCCAGGCCTTCTCGTCCAACATCAGTGCCTGACCTTATAAATGCTACAGAATGAATGGGCACAAATTCCCACAGAAACTCCAAAATCTTGTGGAAAGCCTTCGAAGAAGAGTGTAAGCTGTTATAGCTGCAAAGGGGAATAACTCCATATTAAAGTCTATGTATTTGAATGCAATGTCATTAAATTCCCTGGCTGTGTAAAGGTCAGGCGTCCCAATACTATTGTCCATGTAGTCTATTTCACTTTCAGTGGAAAATCTCCACTCATAATACTGTGTAGTCCAGGACTAGGCTTAATCCCTGTCTGGGAAAACGCTCCCATTTGGCTTGATTTTGTTCCTGTTGCTCCTTGTATTGCAGGACTGTTTGTTATTCTGAATATTGAATTATCTCATTTTTATGTTTACAGTGGTTATCAGACCGAAAAAAGAGAGCCTTACAAAAGAGAGATGCTGGTGAGTACATTTTTATCATTGAAAGTACTTTGACTGCTGCAGTAGAGTGTACATCATTTACTGCATAATGCTTTTAAAGGACAAGATTCTTTGTCACATGCACAGTTATACAAGTACAACGTGTAGTGAAATGCGCCCTGAAGTGTCTGAGACTGTGCAGTGTAGTAAAAATTAGGGAAAATTAAAAGCTAAAACTAAGTAATAAAAATATAGAGAAAAAAATATATTCAAATAAACATTACATGTTAAAACAAGATCTGAAGTGTGCAGATGTAATTGAACAGAGTTTGTGCTGTAAAGCGCAATGTGTTAGTTTGTTGTTGTTGTTGTATGTGGACATAAATAACAGATGAACAGATGAGCTACAGTGAGGTAGAGAGGTCAGTTTGTGTTTTAATGAACGGTTAAAAGTTGTGGTGTCGTGTCCTGGTTAAGAATCTTATGACCTGAGGATAGAATCTCCTCCTGGGCCTCTCTTGTTTTGGCTATGATACTCCTGTAGCGTCAGACAGACAGTTACTGGATGAGAAGTCTATGATGATCCTGGTTGCTCTGGTCCTGCATCACCTGGTATAAATGTCCTGTAGAGACAGTAGAGTTTATTTGGTGCAGTGTTCTGCTGCCTGGATCTCTCTCTGTAGTCCCTTAATGTCCCGTACAGAGCTGTTCCCAAACGAGGAGGTCTTCTGAGTCAGGACACTTTCTACAGCACCAGAGTAAAAAGTCCTTGGGAGTGCTGGAGAGACCCAGAACTTTGAAATAGAAGAACTTGAAGTAGTATGCAAACACTGTTAAAGTGTCAAAAACATACTGTTCATTCCACATCCATATTTAGCTGTAAAAACAGCCTGTTTGGAAACCATCATTTTGTGATATCATTTACATATAAGCAGTTTAGCTCCACCCCAAATAATTAGAACAGAGCTCATTATCATATAGCACTATTAAAGACACAATGACAAAAGCCTGATTCATTCTAAAGGTTGAATACATTCTACATTTTCTAGTGGTTTGTACAAAAAGTCATATGAGCTATTTAATGATATTCACACCTCTACAGGTGACACATTTTGTCTGCTTTGTTCTAACATCTCTTCTCTCTTCTGCAGACGTCCAGAGAAGGATTGAGCTCATTCAGGATTTTGAGATGCCCACTGTGTGCACCTCGATCAAAGTGTCCCGGGATGGGCAGTATATATTAGCCGCAGGTCTGTGATTGTGTATTTAGGATTATTTTCTGTTATGTTGTGGTCTGTTGACAACAAAATGAATCTCCTTACTGCACAGTTTAACTTTTTTATTCTTTTAAATGGTTTTAGGCACATACAAACCCAGGATCCGATGCTATGACACCCATCAGTTGTCTCTGAAGTTTGAGAGGTGTCTGGATTCTGATGGTGAGTCTTTAGCTCACAGATTAGGTGATAGTGCTTGGTAATGAGGGCTGTGTGCTGAAGAGTTCATTAAGAAATGTGACTGGACCATCACATTGAGCTTTACGAAACACATAAATAAAATAACTAACAGTTCAGATTGCTGCAGGTTGGTATTCCTCAGTTTTAGTGAGACATTATGACTGATAGAGCCATTTCATTACTAATATGTGACTTCACTGGTGTACTGAACAGTGTTTTATTTATTTATTTTTTTACATACAAGATACGAGATACCTTTGTCACTGTAAAAGTACAATGAAATGTTGTTTGGATAATGTGTAAAGGGGGCATTTGGCTGCCGCTTTTATCGAGAGCAACTTACAGTCATTAGTTACAGGGACAGTCCCCCTGGAGACACTGAGGGTTAAGTGTCTTGTTCAAGGACACAGTGGTAGAAAGTGGAGGGTTCGAACCTGTGACTTTGTGGGCATCGGTTTCACAGGCAAGTGTTTTACCCCCTAGGCCACTACCACCCTTATATGGGTGGTACCAAACTGTTTATGGATAAGGACTTATATGGCTCGCTTATATGGAACTACCAGTCCTTAGTTAACATTTACACAGCAGTAAACAATTTTAGTGAAAAATACAAAATGTTCTCCCCATGTTTGCATGGGTTTACACTGGATGCTCCGGTTTCCTCCCACGGTCCAGAGACATGCATGTTGGGTGAATTGGAGATGCTGAATTGCCCCTAGGTGTGTGAGTGAGAGTGTGTGTGTATGAGAGAGAATGTGCTAGTCTCTGCTTTTCACCTTATGACCTCTGGAATAGGCTTCAGCACCTACTGTGACCCAGTTTAAGAAAAAGTGGTTTAGCAAATAGATTAATGTAATTATACAATTCATCCTCCTAGTATGTTGTACAGCAGAAAGAGAGCATGTGCTGTGTAGCAGACAGCACGTTATAGAAGCCTGATTTGAGGCAAATATCATTTTCCTTTGTGTGCAATGAAGGGTTTGAAGACAATTTAACAAAAAAAACCCGTAACATTCTGTATCCCATTAGAATGTGTAAAATAGATTTTATAATGTGGGCCTTTGTTGGTGCATTCAAAGCTGTTTTCAATTTATCTGTGAAACATTATTGATGTGTATTAGGAATAGTTTATTATTATTAGAAGTTAGGAGCAAGTATATATTTTTCAGGTATGCCTTAAGAGGCGGATAATGTCAGTTTGCAGGTACTGCTTTCTCAGTAGTTTTGGCTGGATCAGTTAAACTTGAAAAGGAAGTTTTAGTGTATTTCTCCAGTCATATTTGCGGTGGCGTGCTGTAATGTTCTGTACTGATTACACAGTCTTGCATATGACATTTAAAGCGCTTAATAATCTTGCTTTGGCACGTCTTTATGATCTGTTATAGTGTTATAAGTGCTATAGCCCATCCAGACCGCTCTATACAGCTGAGACAGGCTTACTGCAGACTCCTGGGGTCACTCACAGCTCAGCCGAAGGAAGATCTTTTTGTTATGTTGCTCCTAAACTCTGGAACAGCTTTTAAGGGGAAAGTAATATTTTTAAGTGTACATTCAGATTAAAAATATATTAGTTTGTGCTTGTATATGCATAGTGTATTGTGACAAATTTTCCTCTGTTGTTTGTATCTGTGCTGTTATTGCATTTAGACCATGACATGCTGTCCTAGTCTTGTGTAAAGCACTTGTGATTGTAACTAAATGAAAAGTGCTACATAAAAAGATAATGTAGTGTATGTTATAATAATGTAGTGGAGATATATATATATATATATGTGTGTGTGTGTGTGTGTGTGTGTGTGTGTAATAACAAGTATTATTAGTGTCCACTATAGAAGAATGAGGTCATCAGTGACCTTCTCCGTGCTCGTGATGCAGCCGTGACCAAAACAGAAACCAGATACTTCAGATGCTATCAGGCTTTAGGATGTGATGGTGTGTGCGCACAAGTTGTTTTAAAGTATTTTAAATACTCAGGGCGGGACAGAAGCTGGTATCTTGTGACCACTATAATCAGCTTGATTGCCAACTTAAAACAGAGGGCTCAAAATTGACTGACCTCCACAAACACACACACACACACGTGCTGGACAGGACTCTGGAGTGGAAAGATGGAAATGTTAGTAAGGTGTCGGGCTGGGTCTTCACTAATGGGAGTGTCAGTCTAAAAGATGAATGGAGCCATGTGAACCTGCAGGTTCGCTTCTGTAGAAGCTCTTACGGGATCAAATGCTACAACTTTTCCAAACAGATTGTCTGTTGCAATGTAATCCTGATAGGCCATTCCTGAAATGTTTTTTCAGTGCTGACATTTTCTTATTCACTGCTTTATTGGACTGGCTTTCATTGACAGGACTCATATTTCTAAGGCAAATTATTAGTATTAGGTGAATAGGAGCCATTTGATCAAGCTGCTTCAAGTTAGAAGTGTAGAGTCTGATACAGCGTCTTCCAGAAGAACTTCACAGTGGAGTCGCATCAGTCATTTCTGTTGTGCAGTGAATCTTTCTGGATTAAAGATTATTCTTCTGTAAGATAATGTTTGGGCAGTTGTTTTGACTGATGTTAGATGATCACAGTTGCACTGATGTAGCACATACATGGGTGTAACTGGTTTAAAAAGTGTGAGGAGGACAAGATATATGTGCATTTCAGTCACACACAGTGTACACACACGTATGCTTGCAAATTTTGGATTTAGGCTTTGTTTTTTATCTCTTCTATGTTTATGATTTTAAGGTGTGTGACTTTAACGCAGCTTTTTTTTATTACTATTATTTTGAAAGTTTGTTGCTTTTTTGTGCTCAACCACTTCACCTCACTCCAACAGGGACACTTGCTACTGAGCATAGACTGTTTATGCTGCTCCCTGATAAAAGAAAAATGTTTCTACTGGTACCTGTTCAGTAAAAAAAAACAACAGATTTATAAATGTTAACTTGTTGCTCGGAAGGTGCCTGTTATAATGTTATGATCGTGGCTCTGGACTCTAAGGGTAACTTGTTTTTCTATAATAAACTAGATAAAATGTTAATGACCTGCAGTGGCAGATAGGTTTGGTTTTATATTTGATTTGGTTTAATTAATGTTTAAGTTGAGATTTACAAGAAATATTTGAACTGTAACTGTGTAACTGTGTTAAAGGTAATACTGCTGTTAAAAAGCACCTTATTTGTTTAAAGTGTTTGCAAACCAAATGTTATTGCACCTTTGTTTATATAGCTGTACTTTTAAAATTGTGATTGTGCGCATACACTACTTTTGAATTCATGATTGAATTTTACGTATAACAGTGCGATTAATTGCGATAAAAAATTTTAATCTTTGCCCAGCATTAATACACACACACACACACACACACACATATATATGTATATATATATATATATATATATATATATATATGTGTGTGTATGTATGTATGTATGTGTGTGTGTGTGTGTGTGTGTGTGTGTGTGTATATACACGCATGCACATATATACATGATGGTCATTGCCAGGCTTCACACAACATCTGGAAAGTTCTGTTTTTATAGTTCACAGTAAGTCATATTGTGCCCTAAACCACATCCACAAGTTTGCCTTACTGTAACGAAGAACTGGATGCGGTTTGAGTGAGTTAAGAGAAGTTTTACACATATACTTAGAATTTGTGTGACCGTTGACTTCTAGTGCTTGTAAGGAACATTAACATTCGTAATGTTACTCCAAACATGTCCAATATCTGGACTCCAAACACGTCTTTTGCTGGGGTAAATGGGGTATTCCTTTAAACACCATACTGCATTACACCCCGCCGGGAGAAAACATTGAATTCACAGTGGCTGCTCTGTAGATCTTTCCATTGACAAAGTCTCGAGTCTGAACACGTTGTGGAATGCGGGTCAACATTACATGAACTTGGCTCTGAATCTACTAAATACGTATGCTTGTAGCCACGACCGTCATAGCTGCCCTTGAGCCGTCCCTGCAGGGAGAGTCGTCTGTGGGTTTGAGTGGCTCTTTTGTTGGAAGTGGATCTCTGTCTCTCAGTGATGGTGTCGGGTGATCAGTCACACTCCAGTGGAGCTGAGCACTCCTCTCCATAATGAAAGCCTAACTCAGTGGATGAGTGGCACTGCACTTAATATTTAAAAAGCATGTGGACAGACCAGTTCAAGCTTATTCACACCATATCCAATAAGTAAACCGTGCAAGGGATGAGAATGAGACATTGCATGTCCTTAGTATCTCTATTAGAGGATTAGTGTGGAGCAAATGAATTGGAACGTCCCCAAAACATCCAATGCAATATGATGGGTTTGCCTAATAATATACACCAATCAGCCAGAGCATTAGAACCACCTACCTAATGCTGTGTGGGCCCCCCTTGTGCTGCCAAAACAGCTCTGGCCAATCCAGGCATGGACTCGTGCCTCAAAGGTGTGCTGTGGTACCAAGACGTTAGCAGCAGATCATTTAAGTCCTGTAAGTTGCATAATTGGGCTTACATGGATCAGACTAGTCTCTCCAGCACATCCCACAGATACTTGATCAAATTGAGATGTGGGGATTTTGGAGGCCAGATCAATACCTTGAACTCTCCATCATGTTACTCAAACCATTCCTGAACAATATTTGCAGTGTGGCAAGGCACATCATACTGCTGAAAGAGGCCACTAACAGGGAATAGTGTTGCCATGAAGGGGTGGACTTAGTCCGCAACAATGTTTAGTTAGGTGATATATGTCACAGTAACGTCCACATGACTGCTGAACCCAAGGTTTCACGTGGCCTCCGCCAGCTTGCCTGTTTCCCATAGTGCATCCTGGTGCCATCTCTTGTCCAGGAAACGACACACACACCCCAAGCCGCTCACATGATGGAAAGGAAAATGTGACTCATCAGACTAGACCACCTTCTTTCATTGCTCCATGGTCCAGTTCTGATGCCCATGTGTCCATTGTAGCCATTTTCTGCGGTGGACAGGTGTCAGCATGGGTACTCTGACTGGTCTGCGGCTACACAACCCCAGTGTTCTGACACCTTTTTATCATAACTTTTCCAGCTATTTGTGCTACAGTAGCTCTTTTCTGTACAATATCTGTTTTGTGCTGATTGGTGTACATGATTTCTTTGTTGTGCTCTGTTTTGCTCTTGTTTTAAATGACTTTGTTTGTCAATAGTGCATGTTAAAAACATAAAAGGCTCCTGAGTGATGCAGATGGCTAGGAACATCCTGTCATTGTGACTTGAGTTGGAATCGTAATGATTCTTCAACTATCCGCTTGTAAATTTGCAGTGACTGTTGCTGGAGAAATGTGTTCTCATCTTCGGTCTCAGATTGACTGGTGTCCCGAAAAAAGAGAAGCTTATATTACAAATAGGTCACAGCTCTTTACATTTTTTCTGTAAAATGACTGTATTGTCCATATGTCTGGCTAAAGTCAGGTTTATAACAAACATAATTCTGTTTACTCCTTTACAGTGGTGGCCTTTGACATCCTGTCTGATGACTACTCTAAGGTAAAATGGAATATTTTGCTGTTATTTTTACAACATATAAAAGTAATGTAAACTGAAAGTGATCATCCTCGTGTTTGTGTTTTTGTTTGCGTATAGCTGGTGTTTTTGCACATCGACCGTTATGTGGAATTCCATTCTCAGCATGGGCACTACTACAAGATACGCATCCCTAAGTTTGGACGAGATTTCTCCTACCACTACCCATCCTGTGATCTGTACTTTGTCGGAGCCAGGTGAGAGACTGGACTCAATCCTTACTCATGTCACTAAAATGCAGTCAATCGCACTGTAAGATCTGAAGTTAGGGTCTTCTATTTTACACCAGGGTCTCCGTAACAGTAAATAAACTAAAAATAATTAGTAGGGATACATTATTTACCTATACAGTGAAAGAAAATAATTATTGTTGGTCCAGTATTGTAATAATGGCGGCTGGTAACAGATAATTTGGTGTCCTATTTTGACTCACGGATGCCCTGAAGCGTTTGTAGTAGCTTCTTCTAGACCCCTAAGAGGCCTCTGCTGGCCATTCTTTGTTTCCCTGTAACAGCAGCAGACACTTGTAATTAACTGGTATTAAAAATGACAGAAGAATTACACTGAGTTAAAATACAAAATATATTTAGTTTTTAATCAAGACAGTTCAGTAACAAATAGTGTTCCACATTTAAACACCCCTTTAACTAGAGCTGCATGATATGGACATAATATCAGTATTGCGATTTTACCTCTGCATATTGTGACTTCTGTTAGTTTATTGATTGGCCCATGTAGTCACTTTTCTGGTCCAAACTCAAGTTCCATGAACTGACAGAAGTCTCATTCAGGACTCATCTCTTTAATCTCTATTAATTTAATCTTTTATCTGACATTTACAATTTTTTATTCACTAATTATCTGACACATCCTCACATGATATGACATCTTGTGCAAGTAGAGTTTTGTTCCACTTCTTTGTCTTTTCCTAGCTCCGAGATCTACAGACTGAACCTCGAGCAGGGCCGGTTCCTCAGCTCTCTGCAGACAGATGCAACGTAAGTACTCAGCCTGTAGAGGGCGCTATAGTAACAGCCCCTTGAAGTTCCTCCTGTTCTGCATTGTGTGCTGGTTGGAATGAGACACATTTATGTGGTTATGGGCCTAAATCTGTCAATTAACAATGATTTCATCTAATTACAAACAAACGAATTAAACGAAGATATTTCTCGTATTTATTGTCTTAATAAACTTTTCTGTCAACAGAGAGATCAATGTCTGTGACATCAACCCTGTTCATCACTTATTTGCTGTGGGGACTTTGGAGGTGGGTATTGTGTGTGGTAGTAGTCTAGGTTAAGATTTATTAGTTAGTTGTATTGTTACTTAATTTTTTTATTTTTTTATTTTCTATATACTATATTGATCCAGGAGGAGTCCTCTGTATTTAACCCGTTCACCTGAGTGAAGCACCCAGGGAGCAGTGTGTGGGGACGGTACCTGGCTCAAGGGTACCTCAGTGGTACCACTAGCAATTCTGCCATTCGGACCCACAAATTTCTGATAGCAGGGGCAACTCCCTAACCACAAGGCCACCAACTGCTCTGTTTGGCAGGAAAATCACAAAATGTTTGAGAATCTGACCCTCAGATCCCACCTGTTCTCTGGCCTTACTCAGGGGTTCTCACTTCTAGTACTGGGGTCCTACAGCAATGCAGTTTTAACCTTTTACTGCCCCAGCACACTTGACCCTCAGGAGGGTATTGATAATTACCTGATGAACTGGATCACTCTTTTGGGTCAGAACGGACTGATATTGCGCAGTATGTGACTGTTGAAATTCTTTTGTTTAGCAATGTGCTTTATTAGCAGTTTTCCTAAACGCAAAAACAAGTTTGTGTTCCTTTACCAGTTTACAGTGGTCCAGACTCAAGTTCCATTGTGAGTGAACTAACAAACACAAGTCTCATTCAGGACTTTTCTAGAGTTTGACATGAAATTAACTGGTATGGTTTTGTAAAGATGACCTTTCATGTTTTACATAAATCAGAGTAGATAGTAGCTCAGTTTCCAGTTCTCTGGATTTACTCAGGGGATTTCAGATCTAGTACCGGGGTCCGACAGCCGTGCGGGTTTAATCTTTCACTTCGCAACACACTTGATTGGGCTCAGGAGGGCCCTGATAATTACCTGATGATCTGGATAACTGTGTTGGGTCAGAATGCACTGATATGTAGGGCAGTGGGTGCTCAGGGTTAAACTGAGTGTGCGTCTTTGTTGTGTTGCTGTGTGCAGGGGAAAGTGGAGTGCTGGGACCCTCGTGTGCGCAGTCGAGTGGCGGCTCTGGACTGTGCTCTCAGCAGCGTGACTGAGGGAACAGAGTAAGCTGTGTTCTCATGTCCTTAAGCTCACCTCTGCACTCTGCTCTCACATGCTGTAGACTTACTCAGATGGTTCAATTTAGGAAACACTGTGCTATCAAATCAGAAAAAAGGAAATGGGATTTATTTCATTAGAAAATAAATTTGTTTAGCAGTCTAGCAGCTGCAATATTGATTCAGATATGGAAGCATTAGAATGTGCTCAAAGCGCCTTTAAGTACTTCTACATTGTATTACTTATTAAATAGTAAAAGACTTGATTGTCACTACTTGCTACAAAAGGCTTGTGGTGGCTTTTAAGATCAAGTTGGACCAAAGTCTACCCTGCGGTGGATGATATTACACACTCTTTCTGTTGTATAGCTTGTAAATGTGAGTATTTAACTACAGTAAAAAGTCTTAGGCACCTGCGAAAATAATATTTAAAAATTTAGGTGAGCAATGAGGTTTTTTTTTTCAACGTTAATATTAATGAATATACTAAAGAAAGCTAAAAATACATTTAAAGTTATACAGTAAATAGTGATGTTATGTTCAGTATAGCAGTGTGTTCTTGTGGAAGTCCAGTATTACTTGTAGTTTCATCAGAAACCTGGTTTGACTCAATCAGTCCTTCATTA
>JBBPCZ010000001.1:45976598-45990256 GCA_037974445.1 Brycinus macrolepidotus | reverse complement strand
TGTGTGTGTGTGTGTGTGTGTGTGTGTGTGTGTGTGTGTGTGTGTGTGTGTGTGTGTGTGTGTGTGTATATATACATTCTCTTTTGTATTAGGCCAAAATCTTGGTTTAGACCAAAATCTTAACTCAAATCTACCGCAGTCCGGCATCATACAGCAGACTTGTGACCTTTTCATTGTGACCATTCAACATCTTTCTGTAAGGGGTCCTTAAACTCTTTTTACCACTCGATTTGAGCAATTCTTACTCTGTAGGTTTCTCTAGAACTAAACATTTTGCATCAAACCCCTCTGAATTACTCTGGTTACAGTTGATAAAGGATTGGTGTAAAAAGCGGTGTACACACCAAGCGCAAGGAATATATGTGGCAATAAAATATCTATATCTGATGAGACAGGAAAGAAGAGCTATCGAGTCAAAACTAAATATAGACAAAATGCTAAATATTGAAGGACACGGCAAAAGCGATTCTTAATCATTTACATTTTTGTATTTTTTAATTAAAAAATCACCTTTTTGTGTTTGTTGAATCATTATGACAGTCAACCTTTTACTACAAGGCCTCGGGTCCTACAGTTCAAATCTTATCTGCTTACCTCTTACCTGGAAGTTGTGTGTCCTCCAGGAAATCTGTTCAACAGAAACTTTTTTTTGAAAAAGTGTGCTATGAAATGATGCAACTGTCCCCTGCAACCATGTGTGCATTGCTTGGAAGATAATACTCCGCGTCTTGCTGTGACACTAGACCGTTTCTGAAGACAGCATTGCTGGAATAATTCGAAGTGAGGATTTGCTGCTGATGATGGACCCGTTCACCTTTGTCGCTCAGATTAAGCTGACTCACTTTGAGTCACTTGTTGGAGTGGGGCTAGTTTAGAGATAGTAATTCTGTTAAGGATTAAAATAATGTATGTGTGTTTACATGGATTGAGTACACCCAAGACTCTCATACTCATTCATTACACTGAATTAGAGTTGAAAACCTCAGTAAAGCTCAGCAGTAATAGGTGGAATTAGGCTGCTGGAACATGATCTTTGAAGATGAGATCAGGTTGGGGGGGGTGACTGAAGGTGGGAAACATGAAGGAGAAGACACAGGAATGCCGCCATCAGCAGAAAAGAGATCAAATGATGCCGGAGAGCAGGGGAGAGTAAGGGAGAGGGGAAGGGCCAGAGGCTTCGCCACAGCTGTGGAATGCTGGCATTATATAACAGGGGAGGCTAAAGAGGAGGGGCTATCTGTCTGCTGTCTCCCCCCCTTCCTCTCCTTTGCGTGCCATAACGGTACCAGGGTCACACAGACAGGACTCCCAGCCACACGCTGAATGAGAAACAGCTCGGTTTCACAGTCTCTACCTCAACTAATAAAGGATTATCTTAACTGATCTGCAAGGATGAAGAATTGTTGTGGTCTGAGATGCTATCAGTGTTGAAACGGGTTCAGTTCTTTGACTTCATTTTGATTTAACGTTTAGAAAGTTGCATTTATTGCCGTGCTTGTTGAAACAAGCAGAAAAAGCATGCAGGTTCTAAACTTCTAATAAGTCTTCATCTCAGACATCTACGGCCTTTATAAGAAGATGTTTTATGCAACAGTCCTGATGAGGCCTTCTGCCCATGATGTTTCTACTCGTTAACTGTGTGAATCTACTGATCACTGGTTTCTAAGAACTTTCACACATACCAAACTAGTAAATGAATACATTAGATAAGCTCTGTTCAATAATACTTGAGGTTCAGCCCGTCTGGTGAGTTTCTGAAAAAGACCCTATGTCAGATTCCGGATCTGTCGCGGCCCCTAAGCAAACTTTTCGTTCGCCAGTCGTGAACAAACTGGAGTTGAACACAGTTCAGCAAACAAAATGAGCTGTGAAATGTTGGATAGACTAGCGGGACCACATTCGAGTTAATTTTGGAAGTACTGATAAAGGTGAGCTGAACTTGAGTTTATAGAAATACTGGATAAAAGCAGTAGAACACTTGAGGTCATGTGTTGGCTTAAGTGTCCTGTTTCTTAATTGACTTGCCTTTTATGAAAATTCTGATCAGTTTCATTTAAATAGTAGAAGAAGTACAGGCTTTGAAGGGTTGAAAGACCCTTGCAGTTATAGAGCTTCAGCTGAGGAGGCCACCCAAGACCTTTCCTGACCCACAGGCATCCTGCCAGTCCATGTGTGTTCGGCATCGTAAATCTCACCCCCCCACTGCTACAGGAAGCCATTGTGAGGGAAAATGTGTGTGGCTTCTCTGTTCAATTTGTCTTTGGTTTTCTCGTATCTTTCCCAGCTGCAGCTTAATGTAGTTGGGGTTCCACGAATTGTTCAGCATTAGCCACAGTGCTAAGGCTAAGGCTCACCATTAATGTTTTCCAAGGAACAGATCTCTGACAGGTTATCACAACCTCTTACCCTGACTGCCTCACCAAACCACATGACATTGTTCCAGGGTTAACCTTTGATTGTACTGTATTGATTTTTAAATCTGGCAACACCTCCTTTATATCCGTGTGTGTGTGTGTCTCTGTGTGTGTCTGTGTGTGTGTGGTCAGCTGCTTCATTTTGCCTATTGTTTCAACGTGCTTGGTGAAAAGATAATTAAAGCCAAATTATAGCCAAATGAATCTGTTAACCATTTATAATGTACCATTTAATGGTTACTTATTTTTTCTATAGTATTTATACCCAGCATTTGTGTAAATAACATTAGTGTATTTCTAATTTCATATTGAGTTTTTTTTCTACAGAGTTTTTATTGAATTTATTTCGACTTTATATTTTTATATTGTTCTTGTCTCTGTGTCTGTGCCTGTGTAGTCGTAACGTAAGCAGTTAAATAAAGTTTTCTGATTCTGGTTCTTCTTCCATTGTTTGGCTTAGACTTATTTGAGTTTCCTGAATGTTTTTCTCAGGTCTGACACACCTGATTGGCTCTCCTCTGTTGAGGGCCTACATGCATGGCTTCTTCATGGACATCAGACTTTACCACAAGGTGTGTATGTGTGTAGACAAGGTGAAATGATGTGTATGTGTTTGATTTTTGATGTCTGTTGTTTGTTGATTAGTAATAACAGAACTTGATGATACTCAAGGGTGTTCTCCTCTGTCTTCTTTCTTGACCCTTACAAAAGAATAGAGCAGGTTTCCATGACAATACTGTGGATAAAACACCTGCATCAATACATCAGAATGCAGAAAATGGAGTTTTTGTGTGCATGTTTTATAAAGTGCATTAGTGAAACTGCAGTATAACTGCATTTTTTCAATTGGTTCCAATTTGGGTCAGTTCTGGTTTTTGGTTGTGCAGTGGAAAAACGAGATAATTCTTGCTGTTGTAATCTGCTGCTGAATGTCTCAATATGTAGCACGGAACATTTGACTACACTTGATAATATTCCTGTTTAAAATTTCTTAAAGGCATTCGTCATGCCACTGATGTTTTGTAATCCCCCAGGTTAAGACCATGTCAAATCCGTTTGCCTATGATGAATATCGAAAGGACAAGATTCGCCAGAAAATTGAAGAGTCCAGAGCTCAACGAGTGCAGCTCAAGGTGACAAATCTCTCTTTCTACACAATCTTTTCATTTGTACATATTTTAGTGTTATTGGCCTGATTTCCCTCACCTGCTCTCTCTTTCTCTAGAAACTGCCCAAGGTGAACAAAGAACTTGCCATTAAGCTGATGGAGGAGGGACAGGATGAAGAAGCACTGAGAGCCAAGAAGAAGAAGGCCAAGGTGAGAAGCCTGTTTGTTTTATACGTAGTTGCAGACCAAAGATGACTGACTGACTTGTTCTTTTAGTGCATGGATATTAGTTGAACCTCGCTAATGTATTAGCTTTTCTTGCTGTGTTTCTCCCTCGGGTCTCAGGGTACCACCAGCATCCTTGGTGACGATCGTTTCAAGGTGATGTTCGAGAACCCAGACTACCAAGTGGATGAGCAGAGTGAAGAGTTCCGTTTGCTCAACCCCATTGTGTCCAAAGTTAGCCAGAAGAGGAAGAAGAAGCTACGGCAGATTGTTGAGCAAGAGGCCCTTCAAAAGGTGATACATGTTGAGAGATTGTTGTTAAAACCTGCAAAAATTACCTGTTTTGAACCAATGTATTTATATATGTTCGCCTGTTCAGCCTATAGCTGTTTAGCCCCGCCCTTACATACTAAAGTTATAAGGAGTGTTTCAGCCAGACTTCTTTTTGAATGAAATACAATACAGGACAGTCAGTGATCAGTTCAGGGCACAGCAACAAAAAAGGCCTGTTTGCCTGTTGAACATGGTCAGTAATTGTGGTTTTGTGTATTTTTGGTTCACAAAACAAAACTCAAACACAAATATAAATGAAAGTGGCAGGGAAAACCTAAAAAGCTTCGAAAATATATATATATATTTTTAGATAGATTTTAGAGGTAAATTACACCTTGTAGATACCTGTTCCTCTGATGTTGTTCTGAAATCAAGGCTATTAATAGGGAGTTTGTTCCTCACTTTGTTGGGCGTAACAGCCTTTACTCTTCTGGGAAGGCTTTACAGTAGACATTGCAACTTTGTTGTGAGGATTTGATTGTATTCATCCATGAAAGCATTAGTGAAGTACTGATGTTGGGTGATTAGTTTCAGATTACAAAGGTATTTGATGGGGCTCAATCATTTCAGAGAACACACTTGGCACTGGAGACCCATTCTATTGGTCTAGTCTATGGAGGTAATAGTATTAGTGATGGGTACACCTTAAAGTGTTAAGTAGTAACTGACTAATTTGAAGGGCTGTCTGGATACTATGTAAACATTGTATACTCAGAAACTGGCAGTCAGCAGAATCATGCAGGTTTGATGGAAAAAAAAAAACTTTAACTGATCAGATTGTGTCATTTCTTTATTTCATTACAACAAATATGTGAACATGGCCATGATAAACAAATTACAGCAATGTTAACTGTACTTTCCTCAGGAGGATGATGAGAACGAAGAGCTGGAAGGCCAGGCCAGCTCAGAAGAAGAGGAAAGCTCTGACGACGATAAGAGCTGGGTGGATGAGGTGAGGGAGCAGCGGCGTCTTCTGCGGACTGAGGAGAAAGAGCGCAGATTTAAAGAGAGGAAGCAGCGGGATCGCAACACCAGTCTGCAGAGTTCAGATCCAGTCAAGAACTCCCAGCAGGCGCAGACTCAGGGCCAGAGCCAGCCACGGTTCTACCAGATCAAGGCTGGAGAGGAGTTCCGCAGCTTTGGAGATGTGGCACGCAAACAGAAGATGCAAAAGTAAGTGTAACTGTTGTGAAGACTATTAATGACTATTAAAGACTATTATAAACCTCCAGTCATTTTTACTGACGGTACTTCTTTAATCTCTTTAATCAAGATAGCATGAATGTTTTCTGGTTCACCCACTAGGCTTGTATTACGACTAGTGTTTAGTTTGATAAAACTATTGTTTTAACTAATAATAACTTAGTTTATGTATCATCGGACAAGTACAGACCGGCAGAGCCAGTTTGGGTTATTACTGAGAGATAAGATTCTGAGAGCTGTGGTGATTTCAGCATGCAGTTCACATAAGATGGTCCACATACCTCTGTAGACAGGGTGCGGCAGGCTGGAACTTACAGCAGAAACCTGTTCTAAAGTTCCCATCTAAACCAACTGTAGATATTAGTAAGCGTCTTACAAAATCCATGAAATACTTGACGCCTGAAATATTCTTTTCTTTTCCTTTTTTTTTTTTTTTTTGTAAGGATGACGAACTGACTGCTTATTTTGAATAATTTGTGAAAATCAATAGTGGTGGAGCCCCTTTGAAGCATTTATCCGTGTGGTTACAGGGATCAGGAACAAATATGGGTGTCAGCTCAGTCCAAATAGGATGTTGGTTTCCATGACACCTTATTTGTTTCTCATTAACTATTAGCTACACATCTTATTGACCATGTCAGAGAGGAAAATTAGGAAAAATAGGTATTACATAAACTGACAGCTCTGGTGACAGATTTCTCTAAACTGTGAAATTAACATTAATGGTTTTATGAATCACTTGGACATAAATGGCTGATTCCTCTAGACTGCACTCTGCACCTTTCCTAATCATTCAAATTTGACCAAATGGATTAGACTCTGCCATTGTTGAGTAACAAGGACCCTGGCGCTGCAAGTTGTTTTTTTTTTTGTTTTTTTTTTGGATGGTGCTTTATAGACTTCGTCTTATTGCACAATTGAGTCTTTTTATTTTTATCAATGGTTATTTGTTGTTTCTTTACCAGAACATCTCTTGAAGAGCGTCTGAAGCTGGAGGAAAGCTCAGGGATGCTGAACCTCGCTGACACTGCCGTTGGAAGCAAACAGCTAACCTTCACTCTCAAGAAGGTGAGCAGGATTTTGACCATGTCAGACTCCTCAGATGCAGTAGCGACTATCTTTTTTTTTTATAAGAGTGAACAACGTGTCAACTTTATAAAATACCTGGTAAATTGCTGTTTTATTTATTAGATGAATTCAGTTTCTAACATACTAGTAATATTAAGGTCTCTGTGTCTCATAAATAGCTAAAAATAGTATTAAAAGAGTATTCTTGCCTTCTTGTAACACTGTGCACTAAACCAATATAAAAAAAACAGAAGGCTTTGTACTAGAGCCGAATGATTTGGGGAAAGAATGCAACTCATAGTTCTAACCAGTATTACAATTTTAATTGTGTTATTTTTCATAAATTGAGACACTTCTTCACCAAGGAGACCAGATCATATACTGTTCAGGCCTCAAGTCTGAAAAAAGTGTCATCATGTGCAAGTGGTGATTGAAAACCTATTTACAAAGAAACTGGCTGCAGATTCACATTGCTCTTGATTGCAAAACAATTTTTATTTTTTTTGCAAAACACCATGACTTGTTTTTTTTTTAGTTCTATACCGCAATATTGGTTTTTAAACACTACAGTGATTGTGAGGGTTAAAGGGTTAAACTGTCAGCACTCCACACTAGGCCATAGAGAAGCTTTATGTTCAATAAGGAAAACATGTTTAATAAATGCAGTACCTTTGCATTACCTGTGTACTGGTACACACTTCACCTGAAAGTGGAAACATTGTGTTTTAAGGCGTTTCCAGCTTCAAAGTGCAAATTGCAAAAAGGCGTTTATGAGTACACTTTCCTCATGCCAGGATAATTGCTGTGGCTGGTATGTTTTGAAAAATAGATTATTAAATGAATTACAACCAGTCCTCACAGTACCTGGGACGTTATTTGGGAATTGGGCCTGAAGCTTGGCACACTGGAG
The DNA here is from genome assembly GCA_037974445.1 of Brycinus macrolepidotus. Taxonomy (NCBI): domain Eukaryota; kingdom Metazoa; phylum Chordata; class Actinopteri; order Characiformes; family Alestidae; genus Brycinus; species Brycinus macrolepidotus. The sequence continues at coordinate 45,982,995 of JBBPCZ010000001.1, read as the reverse complement.
TATGCCTTGTGGCAGCGCCGCTGTTGAGCATGAAGGATCTTGAATTGGGGAACCTGGCATTCCTGAAAATGACTGCCTTTGTTGTTGGAACAGTACCCCGTGTTGTTGCCTTTGGGGTAATTTTTTTGTTCGTTCTTTTGTTCTTTCTGTGTCTTACTCTCTCAGCCGGAGGTTGTGTGGGTGTGGCATTCGAGAGAGTGTGGTCAGCTTGTTCCTTCTTTTTCCTTCTTGGCTTGGGTTTCTGCTGAGGTTCACCTTGGACACCCAGAGCGCGCGGTTTATTCACTATCATTATCACACATTCTTCTACGGTTCTGCGTGTTCTGTGCATTCTACATATGCATTCATCTTCTCCCCACCTCCGTCTTTCTTTATATAGAGCCAGCGAGAAGCCTGTGATGAAAATATAATCTTAAAAGTCATGCTTCCACAAACTGGAATGGCACTAAACTCATGTAATCTGGATTATCTGTTGGTAGTTCCAATCCAGCCCAATAAGAGAAGGAGGTTTTCCCCAAAGGAAAAGAACCTATGGCGTAGCTGAAGATGAGGCTTGAGATACCACAGCCATTTAACTCACAGTAGTCTTCATTCAACCCAATTACATTTACATTTATGACATTTAGCAGACGCTTTTATCCAAAGCGACTTGTGTTCCCTAACTACAGGGGACAGTCTCCCTGGAGCAACTTGGGGTTAAGGGTCTTGCTCAGGAACCCAGTGGTGGTGCTGAAGGTAGGATTCGAACCCGTGACCTCTTGGTCCAGAGCAAAGTATCCTACCCACTAGGCCGCCACCCCAGTTTGAAATTGCAGCATACTCCTTTTGGTCAGAATGCATACATTTAGATTGCAATATTCATAGTAGTTAATTTTACAGTCAAATTTGCAGAATCGTTCGCTTACACCAGATATGGTGGATTGGCCTAATTTAATGACTTCTTTAGTTTAGAACTGGATGCACAAGGCTGTTGCTAACAAACACAGTCAGCAGTCATCCATTTCTTTTCTGTAAGCACATCACGAAAACCTCTGTCAGCTCCTCTTTAAGTTTCTTTAAGCTGAAACATGTAATATCACTGTGTAGCCAAACGCTGTTTGCAGGGCTGTGTGTACTTTAGACAACAGGGTCTGTTTTTACAAATCACTTCAAGAGCAGGAGTGCCGGTCTAGAATGACAGTAAGTCATACCATGTCTTAAACCAGATCAACAAGTCTGAGCTGTTTGCAGTTTGAGCAGGTTGAGAGAAGTTTTAGTGATGTATTTTTACATATTAAAAAAGATTTGAGTGACTGTTGACTTCTTGTGATTACTAGCAACATTATCCTCATAGCTCAAGCACTAAAGAAGCAAACATGCCTTGACTGATAGACCTCCTCTGGAAAAAAAAGTCACTATTTATCATGAATAGCATGTAGGCAAATTCATTTTCATTTCCAACTGGCCTGGTTTCAATTAGCCACAATATCATAGTCCCTCTCAGCATACTGTTTTAAATTGGAAACTTGACATTGTGTAGCAACTCTAAACAAAAGTTGTAGTGTCTGATTTGAATAATTTATGTATTTTGACAAAACGTACATGAAAAATTGTATTGGTTCAATGGGCCAGCCTCTTTTAAAGTCAGTTGGCTCTAAACAGTTGCCACAAAATAACTCCCGCGTCAGTAATTTTGTAAGAATATGCTTTAATAATGTGCATGTACACTGAACATCTTCACTCACCTTATATGACCAGGGTATGTGTGTTTGACCTAGTATGTGAACTGACCAGCTGCTAAGTGTGGTTTAGACATGAAAGACGAGTCGAGAAGGAGGAGAATGAAATAAAAGAGCTGCGACTCGGGGGAGAAGTATCCTGCACTTTCTCTGGTGCCATGAGAGATTAGAGATGATTTCAGGACAGAGTGTGTGATTGCAGATTTCAAAGCTGCAGACGATGCTCTAATCACGCTGGTGGAGTGAATTTGAAGTGAAAGTGGCTTTTTGCTGTGATTACCCTTAAAGCATTGGGAGTTATGATGCCCATTGTGGCTCACTGCCTTATCCAAGTGGTGACAGAAGAAACAATGAGTTAAGCCTCAATAAACACAGGGCAAATTAAAGCATCTAACAGTGGCATGCTTTCTGGGGATGATGGGCAAAATGCAGCCGCCGAGTTTTCATATTCAGAATTTTGTGTCCCTTTTCATAACCAGAAAGTATTGCTTACTCGTATGAAATTATCACCTTGGCTTTGTTTAGCAGATCATGCTGTGAAGTGAACTGTTCAGACCACACAGAGCGTGTGGCTTTTTATGAAACGCTTTACAATGTAATCCGTTGGTTTCTTCTGCTGTAAATGTACCATGTAGATGCTACATCCTAAGTAGCAATATACATTTTTAATGATATTGGTTATGTAGTTTTTACCTTCCCTTGGTGTAACAATTTTCTTACAAATTTTACCACCACCTCCATGGTGGTCCTCCTTGTGATCAGACAGATCTGTAGCTCCAAAAATTCCTCAGTGCTCCACTTCACTCTCTATGACTAACCGAGCTCAACTGTGTCTGTGATAAAAAATAAAAGGTGAACTAGCCCAATAAAAGTATTTGATAAATAAAAGCAACAAACTAAAACTTAAACTTTGATGATAAATAGAACTATAATTCTAGGCAGCTGGTGGCCTAGTGGTTAGGGAGTTCGCCCTGAGATCAGAAGGTTCTGGGTTCGAATCCCAGCACTGCTAGTATCATCACTGAGGTACCCTTGAGCAAGGCACCGTCCCCACACACTGCTCCCTGGGCACCCCTCGTTGGTGGCACCCCACTGCTTCACTCGGTGAATGGGTTACATGCAGAGAAAGAACTTCCCATTGTTCACACTGTGTGCTGTGATGTGTTTACGCGTGACTATAAGGGGCCACTTTACTTTAATCATTCTATAATTTTGTTGTACCTTTACCGTCCAGGTGACTCAACAAGAGGCTACAATTGCAGCTTCAGTAGCAGCATATGGTGCACGAGCAGCTGGGGTTGAGCTAGCTATTAATATGTTGTGGCTGCCTACTGGATATATTTTTCAACTGCAGCAATGAAAATATCTAAAATTCATTTATAAAAGTAATTCATAAATCGTAAAGAATATTTGAAGATTGTAAAATGAAAAAATATGCATCAGCCCTAATCATACATTTGATTAAAGGTTATTGTTGTGTATGTAGTCTTGTTTTGCAGAAAGACAAAAGCATCCTTTTTTCATTTTTTGACATTGAAACAAAGTAAAGTGTCCCAGGAGCAGCCTCTCATCCTTTTGATACAAAGTGTAATATGTTGTAGAACTATGTAATTAATAGTATTTTAATTAATATGTGAATTATTAATGTAAATCATCATGTAATATAAATCACATTACTGTGGGTTATTGCTGTAAACCGGTCTCTTTCCGTTAGTTCAGTTTAGATTCCTCATTCTTTATCCTTCTTTTCTCAGTCGGAGAAGCAGCGGAGTCAGCAGCAGGCTGAGCGGGAACACCATGAGGAACGCAGGAAAATCAGAAGGGCCGCCGGCCACCTGTACACGCGAGGCAGAGGGAGAGGGAGAGGCAGAGGGAGAGGCAGAGGACGTTTCTGACCTCAGGACTGACCGCTCTCAGCTGGAATACACCATTTCAGCTACATGGTGTCAAATGCTCCAACAATGTTGACTTGCAGGACTTTGTTATTTAGGGCTTAAAATAGGGCCTTGAAATGGTTGTTTCTGCCACAGAGACAATAGGACAGGCAGAAGTCCTGTTTTTAATGAGCGGGATTACAGAATGCTGAAGGAGGAATGTGAGAAAAAGAACAAAGAAGAACAGTGAGAGGAGCTGAAATTGTGGGTTGCAATGTCTGAGTGTGTGTGTGTGTCTGAGTGTGTGTGTGTGTCTGAGTGTGTGTGTGTGTCTGAGTGTGTGTGTGTCTGAGTGTGTGTGTGTCTGAGTGTGTGTGTGTGTGTGTGTGTGTGAGCCCTCTGACCTTCTGCTCCTCTGCTTTGTCTCTCATTACAGTCTAAATACTTTGTATGCTGTTAAAGAACCATGAAATATTTTATCCACATCATCTCGTCTGTGTGATTGTTGATTTTTCTATTCCATATTAAGCTCCAATATCACCTGATACAACAATTTCCCCATTTTTTGGCCATTTGAAAGAGTGAACATTTCTTGAACAAACTAGAAACAAAATGCATTCAGTTCCAATTTAATTTATGGTCGAAAGTTAAGAATTATCTTTCCATTTCTGTTCCAATCTATAGGTTTGGAAATATAGGGTTGTGTTACAACAGCGACAGCTCATAAAAGGCCACAACTTTCTACATTCGTTCAGAAATTTGTCTTAGCCATATGTAGCTGACTTTGCTTTCCTAAAAGTAGAGCCAGGCTGAGGATCTGAAGAAGCAGTGATTAAAAAGATGCCCTGGGTCCTGAGGAGAGGGAGGGGCATTTTCCTGAAATATACACCTCATGCTCCATGCTACTTTTCAAACACCCCTTCCCTCCTCCCGGACATGTTCTGGCAGCCCTCCATGCTGATTGGCCTTCAAGCTTTTCGTAGGAAGCGCTCCTCCTCTGGTGTTCCTGACCTTAACCGGCTTCCTCTCTCCATTCATCCTCCAGTGGCCCCTCTTAATGACCAGGCTGGGGGGCTTTTCTGACCTACAGAACTAGTTTGAGGCTGTTTCTAAATCAGCGCTGTGAATAGCTGCTCTTTGTTGGTTCGCTTGTTGTCACCCATGACTCAGTGGTTACAGTTGAGTCCCATTCAGTGTTGGTCATTGAGTGAGTTCTTAAGGTGTAATGAATGTACACACACTCCTTTAGCATAAAGTTACTGCTTTCTTCTGAAAAATCTTTTGAAATGAAAGCCCTCTAGCTTTCCAAACTCTGAAATTTGCTGGTAATTTCAGAAATCCAGCAGAATGATTCTGATGGTGATAAAATAACTGACTTCAGTCCTGGAAAGCTTAAGTCTAACTGTTTTCAGTGTCATAAAAGGCAGATTGAACCATGGCATGTGTTGTATTGGAAGGACTCATGGTGGTCAGTTGGATCCAGTTGAAACTGGTAAGGAACAATGCACTATAGAGGGGTGATGGTCACAAAGTACCCCCCAATTGATTGATGCTCCATACCCAAGGAGGCTGGAAACTGAAGTTGGAGGTTTATTTGCAGTCTTTGTGGAATAATAATTGGTACGATAATAATAATAATAGCATACAAAAGTCATGTGATCACTAATTACTTGGGAGGACATGATGGACCAAAATAGAGGCCCAGTGATGCCAGAACCTCTTGCTGAAAAGGAAAGCTGTTCGAGTTCATGGCGGGTCAAATGCTGTCCCAAGGGTGATGGACCAAAGAGTGGAGGTCTATTTCTGTGTGTCTGGTGCGCTAATTTCAAACAAGTAGTGAGAATTGCTGTTTGAAACCACCAGCTGTAGGCCTACAGTCATGCAAAAATGTAGGAGCCCCTGGAGAATTTTGACATTTTGTTGATTTGAAAAGTGAAAAGTACACATCCCCTACAGAGAAAACACACACAATTACAGTTTATTTGCTATATTTAATGTATTCGTTCATTCATTACTGGGGTCTCCTGGGGGGAGGGGAGGTGGAGGGAATGTGGGAGCACGCACTCCCAGCATTCAAACCTACAAACCTACTTGACTTATCATTTCAGCAATATTTATTAGCACACTGAAATGAAACAACGTTGAAAACGTTGAAACACCAGAACCATGGTGTAACACGAGACTAGGCCGATCGACCATATCTGGCATAAGTGAAAAATTTTATTAATTTGACTGTACAGACAGGACTACACAGAGTGCAAGAATAGGGAGTGCATAAGACATGGCACATTTTACAGTTTATTGTTTTCCATTATGGTAAATGTGCAGAAAAATTCCATATATAAGGACATTTCCCTTTTTTCACTTAGAAAATCATTAGAAAACATAATTTGTCTCATATTGTCACTTTTTGCAGATGACTGTATGTGTGAAATGACAATGAAAGCCAGTTTAATTAAAACTGTAGTGTAAATGAAGTGTTGAAGAGTGAAAAGTTCTGAGCCGCCATGTGGTGCTCTTGTGGGGTCACAGAAGAAGATGTGATTAAATTAAAGGAATGAATTTTAGGAAGAGTAAGTAATAGAAGTAGCACAGAAGTCTTTAACACCCGCAAGGATTTTGAGTGACCTATTACTTGTTAGGCACATTAGCTTTACATATATATATATATATATATACTCATTGTGTACATACATACAACTTGCCTAAGTCCACATATAGTTTACATATATACATATATGTATATATTTTACAATACAGAGGTCCATATTTTATATTTCTAGATTGTATAGTGTACATTTTATA
>JBBPCZ010000001.1:45957168-45976529 GCA_037974445.1 Brycinus macrolepidotus | reverse complement strand
TCATTCGTGCTACTCCGCGTTTGGGTTTATCCACCACGCTACACTGGGCAAACAGTGAAGGACCAGTTCATGACACATTTTAATTAACAGTTGGCATCAGGTTGACTAGACACACCCAGGCTTGATTACAGCCAGCTCTGCTGAATCTCAGTATCATTTAAATAGGACCTTCAGCAATGGGAAGTAGGCTAAACAGGCCTAACAGGCAGTGCACTATGCTATGATCAAAAGAAATTCTTGATGAAATAGGTCACGCTGGAAGGAGTTACAAAGCCATTTCTAAGCTGTTAGGCTGGTTTGACTTTATGAGGTGCTGCATAGACTGATTACTGCTTGATTTATTGTTCAACCTGCATCGACGTTACCTGCAAATCACAACGTCGTTATAATCTTGCAGGAGTGCTGCTGCAGTTTTCAGAGCCAAGTGACACACTTACTGCAGGCTGATGACAACACTGCATAATCTTCATTGGCTAAAAGCTCAACTATGTGTAGTATTCAAATGTGTAGTATTTGTGTTTATTATTTTCATTTTAAATTCTAATTTGTTTTCTTAAAATAGATGTTACGAGAAACAAAATGAGAGCTGCCATCTCAAATGCTACCAGTAAGACTGTTTTGCTTGACTGCTCTCTTCTCAGCTCCTTCCCCAGCTGCAAGCAGCTGCAGTTGCCGACCACCAAGGTGAGGCTGAATTCGTCTTGCGCAAGCTCCACATCTTCCAATGAATTATCCCAAAGTGGCCAGCCTACCAAATGTCTCCAAGAGTGCAGAAAGTCACAAAAGAGCCAAGACGAACTTCCGAGGAACTGCAGGCCTTGATTGCCTCAGATGAGGTCAGTGTTCATGATTCCACCATTAGAAAGAGAACAAATGGTAACCATGGCAGAAACCAAGAGGAACTTGGAGGCTGCTTAGAGTAAAGCAGCTATTGTTGTGCTGGTCAGGAGTTTATGTATATAAAGAAGAAAACCCACTTTTTTATCACCACCCAGATTAAATAACCACCCAGATTAAATGCTTTCCAACCAATCAAATTATGTGGTCGGAACTAGCTGTTATATAACTGTGTAATGGTCTTGAATATGAGTCCATTTCCATCCCCAAAACTTAGAGTAAAGCAAACATGGTTCATGGTTCAGCAGAGAGATACAGGTATTGCGCAACAGCTGTACTGATCAGATTGCATGGAACTGTTCTATAATGGTGTAATGTAGATCACAAATATGACTACATATTCTTTCTCCTTATGCAACTCAATCACACAGCGGATCAAGCTGGTATCTAGTTCAGTGGGTTGGCCACAGAGAAGGAGTGAGGAGTCTTGGCGGGCTTTCAGTGGGCCATAGTGGGCCCAGCGCTGAGACAAAAGGGGGCTGCTTTTACAGGGTAATCCTGCTCTGACACTCACTTCAGTGAGCACGGCCATGAAATAGACCCTCCAGCGTCACTGTCTGGCCCGCGAGCGTGTGAGGTCCCACTCAGGGATTTGAGAGCGCGGGCAGGTTTCTCTGAACTCCGGAGAGCGCGCTGGTCAGGGGACATGATGAGTTCTAGGAATCGGGGTTAGTGTGCCCCTCCGCGGTTTAGCTGGCTTGAGGCACATTTTATCCTCATGTGACCATTTCATGGGTGGCTGAGAGGAAAAGAGAGAGGTCAGTGGTGTCACGCCACATGAGAAAAGTGGGTGCCTCAGTGCTTGTCACTGCGATTTTAAACACCTTTCATCTCTGCCCCAGCACAAAATGAGAGCTTTGACAATACACCAATGATGTTGTGGCAAACCTCGATTTTTCCTGATTCATTCATTACCTTGCTATTTTATCCTTTAGAGAAATTAAATGTGGCATGGACATATTAGTGTTCAAAACCACCAATTTGTTTTGCACAGGTTATACTTTCATATCCAAAAATAAGCTTAATATGATAATATGAATATGAGGAAAATGACCCAGAACATGATCTGCTCAATCTAAAAGGATGGTGTGTTGTTTTGTTAAAAATCATAGTGTTGCATATCCAGAAGACTAAATTTAATAGGATGAATTAAATGGCAATTTTTTTGCTCAGAGACCATTTGGACCAACAGAAACGTGAGATTGTGGATATGAACAATAAAGAATTAAAATCAGGCCAGAAGGCTCTGATTCATCTGTCCACAAGTACAAACATCATGTTAGAAGGTTTGAATGTTTCATTCAGAAGAACATTTATGTATAGCCATATGCAAACGTTTTAATGACTCTGGTCAAATGACTCATTTTGTTCATTTTCCAAATGAAAATAAATGCACATCCTTTACAGAGAGCTCACTTAAATATGTAAAATATGCTCACTTGAATATTTTACTACATAATTACTATTTGCTATCTTTGTAAAACAAATTAAACTTAAAACATAACATGTGCCATAACTTCTGGCCACAGAGGCGCCTCAACTGCTCAGATCACTTTGCGATGGAAAGTGTAGACCAAGGTGGGGCCTGTGTGTATAGCAGTGCGTGTGAAAGGTGCCTCGGTGTAGGGAAACCCTTTCTTTGATTTTCCCTCCCCCTCCTCTTCTCCTGCCCTACACCCTTTCCCTCCCTCATCTGTCTCTCTTCAGTTATCCCTTTTGATCCCCCTCTTTTACATTCTCCTTCTGATCTGCCCCCTTTGTCTCTGTCTTTTGCTGCTGGAGAGATAGAGGGAAGAAATGTGCTGACTCGGGCGCTACGGTTGGAGAGAGTGATCTCACTGCCGTGGGTCTTGGCGTCCGTCCCGTCTGTCTGCACTACAGGAGCTACAGATGGTTCAGGCCACCGAGCCTGCCCACGGCGTCATAAAAGACACCCAAAGAGATCTTATAAGTTTGCTGCAGTGCTGAGCTATCAGAACAGCGCTCTAATGACCTCACGGAACATATGCAGGCCTTTGTTTCCTTTAAACTCTGATTTAGTAGAGAGAAAGCCTAGCCGCAGAGCTCCGCTCAGTGACCCGGAGTGTGGTTAGTCTTTTTTCTCCTCTCACACACTGATCCAACAGAAGATATGCTGTTATCCGATGCCTTTTGTTTCCTCATAAGAGACTTTTTAAGAACCTAAAATATCTATTGTGGTCAAAACCCTGAGAAGTCAACGTCATAGAATGAAGTCAACTTTCCCCTCATTAATTTTTTTTTACCACAAGTATAAAATTCATCGTAATAATCCAGCTGTAACAATGCAGACCATTTGTGTTGTTTATCTTTTTAACTGGTCACAGAAGATCGTGGGTTATTGAGGGCAATACTGGTGGCAATGAGATGAACAAACCATTTACTGGCATTTCAAGATGTTTTCCGTCTTTGCGGTCAAACCCATCACTATGTGCGAGTGAAGATCTATTGCTGAAGCCACTTCCTTCCTTAAACAACAGCTGCACTTCTGTACTGGAAACTGTATCCACTGTGTAGGTTTCACCAGCTGGTTTTTACTCCAACAGTTATTACTTACACAGCACACTATAGTGGAAGTAGGGAGTCATTTCAGATTTAAAGTGCATCCAGACGAATATATTATAAACAAAAGAAAAAGGCGGTATCAGATTAGTATCACTATCTGCAAATAATGAAGGTATCAGATCGGTATCAGTATCAGCATAGGACATGAAAAAGTGATATTGTGCCATCCCTGTATTTTTATATTTTTATGCAGTTTTGTTCAAGAATTGTACGTTTACTCTTGTAAATGAGGAAGGCCTTCAGGAATCCAAAACAACATCCAGTAATGTCAGCTGTAACCTGGGTGATTACAACAGGCCTTCCTCATTTCCCATTCTGAGGCAAAGCAGATAGTGTTGGAAGCAGTTTCGGCTTACTACCCAATCATTCCTCACGTCCTAACATGTGTGATGGCCTCTATGAAGAACGATAAAACTTTCCTTGTGAGCAACACTGGAATCAACTCAAGGTATTAGTCCCTGCACACTCCTTAAAGGTGTGTTGAAATGCAGGAATGCTCTGGAAACAGGGAGAACAATCATTTGGGATGAGCGTTCATTCAAGACACAACACAGCATGCATACTTAGTCACCACTTAAGCATGCATATGATATTAAAACTGTGCAGATGTTAAGCTTTGACGTGTGTCTATCACAATTAGACCGGTTTCCTAGGACCGAATAGCTACATGGAAAATTTCCAAGGCCTAAACTCTGACTAATTAGTACTCTTTTTTTTTGAGGTAAACATCACTGGTGTTGCTGCGTAGTCTAAGAAATCAGCACAGCATGCAGGGGGTGAATCTGTATTTTGTACTCATTTCAAAATCTTGATGTCTTGCTCAGAAACCAGAACTGTTTGCAAGACACTGCGGTTTTGAAAGACTCATAAGAGTCTTTCACCACTTTCCTTACACTGATCATAGCTGTGTTTTTAAATGTTCAAAATGCTGATTTAACATTTTGTATTATCACTCTCTGCTTAATTCTAGGCTAAAACTGACTTCATAGCCAAGACTTTGTGTTTCTGTTTGGAAAAAAAAGATGTCCTTCGTGATTATATTTTAAGTAGCTGCATACAGGAAACAAAGCCTTTCACAGGATTTTACAGAAACTAGAAAATATATACAGAAAATGTGGTAAGCAACACTAAATTGCTTGAGTCATTTTTGTTGTTTTTCTTTTTTCATAATTTTAAAATATCAGCGGCCATTTACATTGTGAATGGACCAATGGAAATGAAATATGACAAATGACTTAAAAAAATGACTTAAAATAAAATTACATTAAATTCCTCTGAAGATGGATGGAAGATGGGAGACTGGAGTTTATTCCTGTATAAGTCTCTCAGGAAGACTCTATTGGCAGTAACTTGAAAGATGAAAGATTAAGTCATCATGAGACGAGTCTGCTTACAATATGACAATCTTAATCTTTTATTCACTTCAGACTGGCTAATTAAAGTTAACTAGAAGTTAACTTAACAAAATCTAGAAATAAGACTGTAATATAATAGGAGGCTTTGAACAAGTGGAAAAACTGTTGTCGCAATAATCATAATAATTTGAGCAGAGACTCTTTGTGCTTCTTTTGTGCCAGAAAAGACTTGTAATAAGGCAAAAGGTCAAAGTGGGGCTGGTAAATGAACAGAATAAGGTAACACTTCAGTAAACGCCAGCATTCGTGAGAAAATACAGGACACATTTATCACTCTTTCATGACATAAACTGGCATAAACCTACATAACCATTCAGAGTGTCAGTTTTCATCACCTTTTCTGAGGTGAAACAACGTCAACATTGACTAAAGCAGCTTTTATTTTGATTAATGCTTGTTGGAATAAGCCTTTATAAATGTTTATGCAGGTTTAGGTCACTTGTGAAAGGCTTACATGGGTGTCATTAAGTGAAGTGTTTCCCAAAAGAATGTAATACTTTTTAAGACAAGTAATCTTATCAGAGAGAAAAAAATGTTTGATATGCCAGTCCCTGATAATGTTAAATATTATGTCACGCATTAAAATAGTTGTGAAAAACGTATTTACTCAATAAGCCTGGGCCCACGTTGGCTTTAACCAGTTCTGTCTAGCGTAGCTTTCATGCTGTTCCCTGGCTGTGCGTGTTGAAACGTCTCTGTTTGCGCATGTTAGTGTACTAAGAGTTTCCTGTTTGTTGGGAGGCGTGTCATTACGTCACAGAGGAAAACGGCCACCTCTGTAATGAACACCAATTATGCAGTTCGGTGAAGAATGACTCACCTCCATCTGTAAGGGAATATATCTCATCACATGGCATTGAGATGGAGGACTGTGAGGGAGGGGAGGGTGTGTGTGTGTGTGTGTGTGTGTGTTCATGTATGCTCTTTCTCTTCCCTCTGTACGTTGACTATAACTCCTCTGACATGGATTCCTGGAAAAATTCCTTTTTGGTGTGTCGCTGTTATATCACAGCCTGACAGCCCAAAGTAGACAATCATCACAGACTTGAACGCACAGTGAGGGGGTGGGGGTTACGGTGGGGGGGTCGTCAACATTCTTTATTTTGGCTTCTGCTGCCTTTTATTAGTGTTTTGAATGGCTTACTAGTTGTTAGACACAAATCTAATAAACCTATTCCACCTGTGTAAGGGTGGTTTGGGATTAGAAGTGGGGAATATAGCAAGAAACATATTATATTTTAAGAAATGTGCATAATAACTAATATTTTCCAATGTATATATTTCTGACATCTGTTAAAAAGCTCACCGTTGAAACGTAAAAAAAAAAAAAAGTAAGAATACAGAGACTTTCATTCAACATTTCTCACACACTGAACTGCACTAAATCCAATTTACCAGGCCTAATTAGGCTCTCTGTGATGATTCATGTTTTTTAAGGATTGTTAACCATGATAGGCTCAGAAAAATGCATTTTAACATAATTTATCATGATAATGAACTATACTGCTCACCCCTGTTTCTTTGTTACAGCCCTATTTCCTGCCATGTTGTTTGGTTTTAAAAGGATCTGTATACATCCTGGAGGATATTAACATTCATGCAAGGTGTGGGAAGTAATTTTGTTTTTTCCTGGGATAATGAACTCATGTTGGGTTTCCCACAAGCATCTTATCACAAAGATGATTTTTAAATGATAAAGTGAGCATCACACTGAACACTCTCTCTATCAGGTAAGATGGTCTTACTCTTGGGAAACTGGGCCCTGTGTGTGTGTATATGTGTACATGTGTGTGTGTGTGTGTGTGTGTGTACGTGTATGTGTCTGTGTGTGAATGTGTATGTGTGAATGTTTGCGCATCTGTGTGCACGTCTGTGTGCGTGCGCGCACGTGTGTGTGTGTGTGTTCATTCTCTCTCTGTGGAGAGGTGAATGAATCCCATTAGTTGGCCGTAGACCTCAGTGAGGATTAGCAGTATTAGGATAATGTTGACTCTAGACCATGTCCACACAGTTAATTGTGTCACCTGTTTTTTTCCACAATATTTCTTACCAGGGTGCTGTAAGGGCCCGGCAATGACAGGAGCCCTCAGAGAACACTACCTAAAAAAGAATATTATAGGTATATAATCTATTCTATTCTATTCTATTCTATTCTTTCACAGGGACAAAATTTTTAGCGGTACCCCGTTTTCATTGGTGCCCCAAGTCTATGAACAATAATTTGTATCTTCTCAACACTGATCTCATTTGTAAACTTGCTGCTGTTGATATTGAGTCACTGATTAATATTCTGCGTAAGGGAAAATGCTACATTGTGTATTATTGTTATTTCTGTTGTATGTTATAATTATAATAGTCCCCCCATTTGTGGATAAAATGTTTTTGCCGTCAGTGAGTCCAGCCAGTGACGGCAAAAATTGCCCTTAAAACGATATCATTTCCTCCCCTGATCTGATCCGTGGTCACTAAATGTGCCACCTGCCAGACTGACACAGAAAGTGTGTTTGCTCTGAGACTTAATGCACTTAGAGCGGCAGATCCGCTGAGTAGTGATGTCAGACGGCAGCAGATGCTTTTGCTAACAACATCACCAGCTTACAGCGGGTTATCGGCCTTTCAGCAAGGGTGGATATGTAGGCCTCGAGCCGAAAGAAATGCATTTATGTCTTAAAAGTCCCATATCATGGAAAACTGAAGGTTTCTCCACTTTTTGAAATGAAATAGTTTCATGTACTGTGTTAACAGTGTCAAAATGTCAATCCGTACAGTTCATATATGGACACCACACAGCAAAAAACAGCCAGTTTTGTGATGTTACAAAAACACATTTACATATGTCCACTGATTCAGCTTACAGCAGTTCAGTCTCACTCATCCAATTTTATTATATATTTTTCACACATGCAGTACCAGTCAAAAGTTTTTGCATGCTACAGGTTTTACCACTTATCAATTTATTTCATAAACTGCGGATTTTTATTCTTGTTAAAGTGGAAAGCTGTTGAGTGAACAACTATAAATGAAAAGATTGTCAAATAAAACAAGTTTCCTTTATAAGATGAAAGAATCTGTAACACTGCATGTCTGACATCCTATTAACTGGTTGTGTGGTGATCCAGAGACAAACTCTAGACTGTCCTTTAACTTTAAATGCACTCGTTAACTGTTTCATTCCATTCCCTGTCACTTAATAGCTTGTTAAATATCTAACAGTTGTCCGGTGATCCACATTCTAATTATAATTATAATATGTCGCTTTTTGTAGGTCAATAGTGATGAATATATGTGTGTGTGCAGAAAAATCACACAAACATCATAAGTAAGCCAAAGAAAAAATAATCAGATAAAAGAAAAAAGGATTTGGGCCCTTTAATTGAAGGTACACTGATGCTGTCTGAGGTATCCTGTCAGTTCTCTGAACTTCAGAACTATGATGTTTTGTGTTAGAACTGACCACACTGTGGAACAGCTTCTGACCAAAATATAGGTTTACATTTAGCAGACACTTTTATCCAAAGCGACTTCCATTCCCTAACTACAGGGGACAGTCTCCCTGGAGCACCTTGGGGTTAAGGGTCTTGCTCAGGAACCCAGTGTTGGTATACTGAAGGTAGATTTGAACCCATGCTTTCTTGGTCCAGAGGCAAGTATCCTACCCACTAGGCCACCACCACCCCGATGTACGTTTATGTCACAGGATTTTATTTTGGACCACCACTACTGGTCAGTAATGAAATGTTCAATAGTAAGAAGAGCTGACATTTTCAAATGAAAAGATACTTGTTTTCTTTTTCTTTGACGGGCTTCTCTCCGAGCTGTGGCTGATCATCTTATAAGGTTGATCTCACACTGTTGTCACTCGCACCACTCTTTCTTGTGTGGTAAACATCAGCAATGCAATGTGACCCTTGTGTTGTGTGGAAACAGGACAGAAACGGGCTGAGATGTTGGTGCACTTGTTGTCTTTTGAGAAAGGTTGCATGGCACATAAAAGGTTTTTTCCAGGGAACTGAAGGCTAATGCTGTTGCCAGAAATAAAGCTTTTGGGACTGGAAGGTTAAAACTGTGTACACTTTGTGCGCCGGAGCTGAGCGTGTCCAAGACATGCCATCATACTGTACACATAAACACACACACACATGAAGACATGTACACACAACCGGCTCTGCCTTGGGCTGCTACAACAGTGGCCCACTTTGTTTGAGCCTTTGATAAGCCCACCTACAAAGAATAGCAGAGATTCCGACAGTGAATAGTGAACAAAGAATAGGAACCCAGCATCAACTCCGTTCTCTCCATCCTGTAACCTCCTTTTGAACAACAGGAAAGAAATCTGATAAACAAATGACTGAAAAAGTGGAAATCTCCATCCCATCTGGCTGAACGGTTGTCTAGACCCCAGGGCCACATAAACTGGAATGTCTTCTTCTTACTATTCCGTCAACTTTTATTCCATTTCTTTAGAAAAAAAAAAAAAACGACGCGTTTCCTTTGAAGCTTGTAATAAAGAATGACCTCATGCTCTGGTTTGGGGAAATATCACAGGGTTTGTCTGGAAACAGAGTGGCAGATTAGAAAAGGCCTGGAAGGAGCACGTTTACGTCTGGAAAACGTATTCTAAACCACCGCCACCACCACAGCAATGTAGTTATCATGGACCATGAAGTTTCCTACGTTAGGCCTGGAGCGGAAATCAACACAGCTAAACGACACATGCTGCTTTCCAGTCGTAAATGACTTTAAAGACTTTAAAATCAATTTTAAAACGCCGATACCTCTTGCCGTGCTGTTTGTTTAGTCGCGGATTAAACATCACAGCAAAACAGAAACGGTTTGGGTTTACTGCTAGCTGAGTCAGAGACTCAAACCTCACCCTGAGAAGCTCGTGCGCATTGCTTAACTATCATAGCCTTAAAATCTGGGAGTGCAAACAAGATGGAGCGTTTTCAGTGTGTTTAGTGAAGTCTATCAGTTGCACACAGCATCACAGATCAAGGTCCAAACCACTCTTTATAGCTAAGCTTGTACTTCACAGAGACTTTGTTTCCGATTGACCACATTTGGAACCATATTCGTGATCAGTAAGACATTTTAGAGCTTCAAAAGCATGTGCAAATTAGGTTTTTACACCTTTATCCAGCTTTTATATTGAGAGCAGAGGGTATGCCTCTTTAAAGGGCCCATACCTGGAAGTGAACTTGCTATGAAGTGCAGGGGAAAAAAAGGGGTGGTGGTGGGGGGGGGGGGGTAATCATATTTGTCGACCCAGCGGTGTGCGATCTTGTGGTCTTACAGAAAGTGGTGGGGCCAAATAAAGGTTCCCCAGTGTCCAAAGCGTGCATGACGCCTACGGGTGCACCAAATTGCATTATTCTTTTCAATAAAAGAGGTTGAGACAGTACATAAACCATGCAATTTACAAAACATTCAAATTTAGATGCAACAACAGTCCTTTCCAAATTCACTGTTTTTGTGATGTCAAAAAAACCCAAATTGTTTACATATATCTACTATCTATTCAGCCTACATTAGTTTAGTGCCACCCATTCACAATGAAGTTATGAGGACTGTTTTAGTCCAGAGGGCTTTTTGAAAGAGACACATTAGAGGAAGCCAATCAGAGGCCATTAATACGTCGGTCTTAAAGGCACTGTAACAATGATTCTGATTGCCCCAAAAATAACCTGTTCCAGAGGATAAACAGAGGTTGGAAATGGTTACGTGAAAATTAATGATAACTGTTTTTGATGAATAAAACCAAATATCATCAGTGGGCCTCAGGGGAAAAATAAAATGCAAGATAAATGTAGGATAAGGGCCTTTAATATGCCTGTGAGTAAATGCTATTCGGATAAGTCCATGTCAAGTATGGTGTTATTTAGGCACAACTGTATTTATTTCACTTATTTGAGAAAATATGCTGCACACTTATGCAGAAAAAATAGTATGTAGTTAGACTTTATAATTCTAACAGTGGCTTTTCCTATGAAAGCTGTTTATTTCCTGTAAAAGGGTTCAGGCTGCTGTACTATGGTAATACAGAAAATACACTCAACAATCAGCCTCTAACCAGCCCCTGTCACATTACCCTTGTTATGTGAAGTGTGTGTGTGTGTGTGTGTACGTGTGTGTGTGTGTGTGTGTGTGTGTGTGTGTGTGTGTGTGTGTGTGTGTGCTTCCCAGTCCAACTTATGTAACTTACATCTACTCTACACCTAAATCATTTACCCCCAGATGATTTGTGTCCCAAATTTGCATATTGAGTTAAGAAACTAATGTTTCTAAAACACACTAAAAGTCAGTAGTCACCCAAATAATTTCCATAAAAACATTGCCACATCTTTCAAATCACAAACTCGTCAAAGTGGTTTAGGACACAGTTTACCTTTCAGACAACAGGGTCTGTTGTCTAAACCACTTCAGGAGCGGAAGCGCTGATCTATAATCACAGATAAATATGAAAGAATGTGATTTAGGACCAGTCCTCCCCAGTCCTGGAGTTGTCTAAAATATGTGTATGTGGTGGTGGTTTAGTTCAGTTTTATAGCTCACAGTAAGTCATACTGATTCCTAAACCATATCCACAAGTCTGCACCACCTTATTGAAGAGCTGGCTGTGGTTTGAGGGATTGAAAGTTTTGGTATTTGTGGAGAAGATCTGGGTGACTATTCACTTCTAGCACTGTTAGCAGCTCCAGCAATAAACTAAAGAAGCATTTGATCTCCAAACATGTTTTGGCTGATGGACTATTAGCGGAAAACTGTAAACTATTCCTTTCAGGCATCATCAATTGCTGCTAAAGACGCAGCTCCTACTTTTGGAAATAAACAGTATTACACTAAATGAATGATTTGGGTAATGCAGCCTACAGGTGCAACTCTTATATTTTGCTGATATCCTAAAAGTAAGGAACATGTGTCTTTTTTCAGATCTCTTTGAGTCTCCTGAATGAACATGTCTGAGCAAAAAGACTGACAACTTGTTTGTTAACACCCAAAACAATATATACGGGAATGTCTCCATACAAAGTTATTTTACATGTAAAGAGAACTAGCTGGTGCAGAATCCAAGCCTACAGCATCCCTTACTTCATTACTTTATTACAGCTGATGGTTGTCACACACACCATTGTGAAACGTGTCTCAAAGTAGTTATTCTTTTTTTTATGTTTTCCCAGCTCTCTTACTAAATCTCCCACAATGTTGCACATATGTCAGAACCACAGTCTAGCTCTTACACCTAATTCCTCCTTTACCCCTTTCCTTTTATACAGATCTGCCTTAAAAAGCAAACCCTGAAAATGGTCCATTCCATTATGTCTTAAAAATAGTTTGCAAACGCATTAAGAAGAAAAAAACTAAAGAGATCTTCAGATCAGGTTTGTTATCATTTTTGAATAAATATGAGTCTTGGATTATACATTGAAACAGACAAGAATGATAACAAAACACATTAGAGAGGTCAAATGATAAAAATTTCTATAAGGATCCATGCACACAGTCCTCTTTGGACAACTGGTTTGCACCAGCATCCTTCCTATAGTGCTCATTCATTTTCAGGCGTTGGCCCTCAGTGTAAAGTGACCATATTTGTCATTTGTGAACAGCACACAGTGTGAACAGCACAAAATTCTTCTCTGCATTTAACCCATTCACCAAGTGAAGCAGCAGGCAGACAGGAACACAGCACCTGGGAAGCAGTGTGTGGGGATAGTACCTTGCTCAAGGGTACCCCAGTGGTGCCATTAATAGTCCTGGGATTCAAACCCACAATTTTTGATCACAGGGCGAACTCTCTAACCACTAGGCCACCAGCTGCCCTGTTACAACCTGCAGTCCATCCTCACACATCCTGTCTGGCCCAGTGTTTCTCAACTCCAGTCCTATAGGCCGCCTGCACCTGAGTCACATTGTTAGTTAACGAGGAAGTCCCTTTGGAGATCTTTCATGAGTTTTTTAAACACGAAAACACTCAGCTGTGCAGTGCAGGTGGACCGAAATCATGTCAGGATGGAGGCCCAGTTGTCTTGGTCTCAGTCCATTCACGTTTCATTTCTTTGTTTTCTATGCTCCTGACACCCCACACTCATTCCCAACCCCTTCATGAGGTTACTGTGTGAGTGCACGGGGCAAACAGCACTTCATGATTATAGACTTACGTTTTTTAGTTTTGTGCTATAATGCTGGTAGATGAACTGATGAAACGATAGAAAGATAAAGTATGTAGATAGATGGATGGACAGACAGTAGACAGGTAGATGGAATGATGGAGGAATAGAAAGATGCCAAATGTATGGATAGATGAATGGATAAATTGATGGACAGACAGACATATATATACTTAAGTACTTGGATACAGAAACTGCTTGTGGAGTTGAGTTATTTCTTTGTTTATATTTCTTGCACTTTATGATTGGAGACTGAAGTTCTTTAGGGTTTTTTGGCTTTGTGTTACACAGCACCAATCATGAAGCCATGAGAGTACAAATTTTAGAAATACACAGAAATATTATCTGTTAATTCACCCTGAGAGAGTGTATAGAGTGTATAAGGAGTGTACAGACAGTGTGTTAAGTGTACAGAGTGTGTGTATAGAGTGTGTTGAGTCTTTTCCAGTCTCTCTCTCTCAGCCAGGCGCGAGCCGCCAGCAGGCACAAACCGGTTGGCCCTCGGAGCCGGGGCCGGTTTCAGCTGGCCCGTTGCCCTGGAAACGGCTGCACTATAAAAGGTAGCGGGCGGCCGCTATACCGGCTTCATTCACCTCAGAGCATCCGGAGAGGAGCAGAGTACGGCCGGGAGGAGCTTGAAAAAAAGACTTTTATTTCCAGGAGTCTGGTCTAATGGGAAAAGTCTTTGTAAATGCTTTTTAAGGTACGTTGATGCCCACATTTTTGTTTTACGCCACGTTCTGGGCGAGTTCTCCTCACAGTTAGCTTAGCTGCGTTAGCCACGAGTTCATTCATTGGGAAATCGCGTGTGGAGAAATGGTTAGAACAGAAATAAACAATTTTCATCGACTTCACAAAGCTAAAACGACATTAAAGACACGGTTCTGAGCTAAAATCGGTTCCTCGACGTCTTTATTCCTCGGTTGGCAGCTGTTTAATGCTGCATTTGGTGCTGGGGCCTGTATGAATGGAGGTCATGTAGGAGTAAAAAGTCCTTTTTGTGTGAAATCAGTAGTCAGTGCTGCACAAATCGTGGTGTTTTCGAGATGACTAACAAGTAAGGTCTGTCTAGCTGGCTTTTTAATCTAGTAACATTGACGTCTTAAATCCACGTGGCCAGAGGAAAAGTTGGCTGAGATGTTTCAGCAGCTGGGTTTGGTTCTCGGCAGTCCTGAAGCTCCAGATTATGAATATTTGAGAGATTTATATCTTTGGTTTTCTCTTGCTTTCACAGTTTCTCCAGTTTCCGTCAACTGCACTATCTATCTATAGATTATAATCTGACTGGTAGTCTAATTCCAGGCTGTGTAGCTGCTCTATAGCGCCCCCATCAGGAGGGACACACCACCTGGCTGCTCCCTCACTCTGGCACTGTATTGGGCCCAGTGTGGGTGGTTTGACAAAGATTAAAAAAAAAAGTCATTCATTTATTTTGTGTGACGCTCGGTATATTCTGCTAGAGTTTGTATTGATGTATTTGATTCTTATGTGTGTTATTATGTGTATTATTTGTAGTAGAAGTAGCTGTAGTAATAGTAGTACTAGTAGTATTAGTACTATTAGTAGTAGCAGCAGCAGTAGTCCTGGTAGTAGAAGTAGTGGTAGTACTAGTAGGAGTACTTGTAGTAGGAACATGAGTAGTGGTAGTAGTAGTAGTAGAAGTATTACTAGTAGTAATACTGTAACAGTTACTTGCTGTCAAGAAATAACATTCTTGTCTTAGCTAGTTTACAAAAAACAGCCCTGAAAGATGCAACACAGAATCTCACGCTGAGTGCTCTTTTCTTTCAGACTACTTGCTTGAGAAAAGCACAGACTGGCTACTCCGCTGGCCCTGGCCTCGAGGCTTATCTGAAAGGATTCAACTTCACTGGGGAGCCGCCTTGGGTGCTCTGAACTTGACTGGCATTAGACATTTTATAATTCTATCTCTTTCTGTCCAAGTAAGTATGACTTTTTGCATAACAGCATGAGATGAATATATTAAACAAAATTTAGCTTGACAAACGAGTAGTTGTGTCCTTCAGCAATGGATGCACAGTAGCTGTAAAGGAATAAATTAATCGCCAGCTGCCAGAGATAACTTTTGTGTGAACTGTAAGTTTGATAACATGCCATTTGTGCTTTATGTCCTTGCGCTCATAAATGTGGATTTATCAGCGAAAAGTCCTTGTACAACATGCAGCTGTTATTCCTGAGAAGATAAGGCCTGGCGTAGCTCGTTTCACAAAAGGCTGTGCTTGTCGTGGACAGATAATGACTGCAGTGAGGGTCTTTGGGTGGATGTTTTGTAACGCCCTGTTCCTCTTTCTGCAGTTTTCTTTTGTTGTCAAATCTTGAATTGTGACCATGAACACCTTCACTCCCACCGACTTTGACTTCACCTTCTTGGAGGAGGGATTCTGTGCACGGGACATCATTGAGCAGAAGATCAATGAATCATCCCTATCGGTGAGTTTACCCTGTCTCACACAGTTTTGTATTGTATTGTATGGTCATGTGTTGCGCATGCTGCTAGGTGTTGGCTTCTCCATCATGACCACATTTTACTCTGTGCTGTAGGATGACAAGGACGCCTTCTACGTGGCTGACCTGGGGGATGTCCTGAAGAAGCACCTTAGGTGGGCACGTGCCCTGCCTCGTGTCACACCTTTCTATGCAGTCAAATGCAATGACAGCAGGGCTGTCTTAATGACGCTGGCGTCTTTGGGAGCAGGCTTTGACTGTGCAAGCAAGGTTTGTTTTCCTGTTGTTGATCCACTTTCCTGAATTTTCTTTTCCTGAATGTACAGCTAAGTAGTTATTTTGGGATATAGTGAAAATAGAGATATAATAGTGATATAAAAAGGTAGGAACTGCTTATACTTAACTGCATCTTCGATCTCCTTTTAGACTGAGATCCAGATCATCCAATCTCTGGGAGTGGACCCCAGCAGGATCATTTATGCCAACCCCTGTAAGCAGGTGTCCCAGATCAAGTATGCTTCTGCCCATGGGGTGCAAATGATGACCTTTGACAGTGAAGTGGAGCTTATGAAGGTTGCTCGTAGCCATGACGATGCAAAGTGAGTTGCTTTACTCTGTTGTTTGTTTTCTTACTATGTGGAACACTATCTGTATTTAATTGTTGTTGGTTGTGTCAGTTGGTAACGCTGACTTGTCTCTACAGACTGGTGCTGCGTATTGCTACAGATGATTCTAAAGCCGTGTGCAGACTGAGCGTTAAGTTTGGAGCCACGCTGAAGAGCAGCAGGCTGCTTCTGGAGCGGGCGAAAGAGCTGGGTCTGGATGTGATCGGAGTCAGCTTTCATGTGGGCAGTGGCTGCACTGACCCAGAGACATACAGCCAGGCCATCTCAGATGCACGATACGTCTTTGACATGGGGGTGAGTGGACCCGTAGGGTTTTATAGCTCATCTGATGGATGAAATTGGTACGTAATCACTGGTGTGTACTAAAACTGACAGCAACCTGTCTTTTAGGCTGAACTGGGCTACAACATGACTCTGCTGGATATTGGTGGGGGCTTTCCTGGCTCCGATGATTCTAAACTGAAGTTTGAAGAGGTATATTTCACTTTATTTCCTTTTTGTACATGAAGAAAGGAAATAAGGTTGTTTATGGATCTTCTCTGAAAGCAAGCCTCTTTTATTAAAGTTTTCATTTTGGTGTTATTTGTCTTTCTTAGATTACTGCTGTGATCAACCCTGCACTGGATAAGTACTTTCCTGCGGACTCTGGCGTGAAGATTATTGCAGAACCTGGACGATACTATGTGGCCTCTGCATACACGCTAGCTGTCAACATTATTGCCAAAAAGGTCATTATGAAGGAGCAGTCTGGCTCTGATGGTAAGAATCTTTTTTTTTTTTTTTTTTTTTGGAAGTTGCTACATTCAGTAACAATACATATCGGACAACGAAGACCCTAATGATTTGTCGTCTTGTGAATGATAAATTTTTCAGAGGAGGACGAAGGGACCAGTGACAGAACTCTAATGTACTATGTCAATGATGGGGTTTATGGCTCTTTCAACTGCATCCTGTACGATCATGCGCACGTGATGCCTGTTCTGCACAAGGTATGGAATTAAATATGTTGGCACTGTTTATTTTGTACTGTAATGAGCCTTGATAATCTCTCCTATTATAAACTATAGAACGTCTTTTAGGAGAATTGGCTTCATTGCCTGTTGCACTGATTGGTGACGCTGCTTTTTGGTTTTGCTTTGTAGAAGCCCAAGCCTGATGAGCGCATGTACCCATGCAGTATTTGGGGCCCTACCTGTGATGGGCTGGACCGTATTGTGGAGCAGTGTTCCCTCCCTGACAGGCAGGTGGGAGACTGGTTGCTGTTTGAAAACATGGGCGCTTACACAGTGGCTGCCTCCTCCACCTTCAACGGCTTTCAGAAACCAGACATCCATTACATCATGTCCCGAGCAGCCTGGTGAGTGCACATTTCAAGATTTTACTGTGGATATTTAGTATTTAAATAAACTGAATTAATATCTTGTGACATTATTTGTAAACCTGACACATTATGAGAACCTTATAGTGTGTATCTTCAGGAGTGAATTGGAAGATTGAATGAACATTATCTAAAATGTTTGTCTACAGTCTGTATGCTGAGAAGAGCTTTTCCTCCTCCTCTGTTTTTAGGCAGTGCATGCAGCAAATTCATGTCCAGGGAATGCCAGCTCTAGTGGA
This sequence comes from Brycinus macrolepidotus, assembly GCA_037974445.1. Lineage (NCBI taxonomy): Eukaryota > Metazoa > Chordata > Actinopteri > Characiformes > Alestidae > Brycinus > Brycinus macrolepidotus. Next base: position 45,958,757 of record JBBPCZ010000001.1, on the reverse strand, counting down.
AGAGCAGAGCCCTGGCAACATGCCATCCCACTGCGGTCGTGAAAGCAGCTTGGAGCTGCCTGCTAAGCCCTGCGCAACCCGTGTGCTCTGAGCCGCCACCTCACCATAAATTTGGTACAGATAAAGGCCATGCGAGTCATTTGTAACTGGTTCTCAAATAGTGATGCAAACTCTGACACCCTATGAGGGTTAACTGTGCCAGTAGTTACACATTTTATTGTAATAAAGCACTGTGTCAGTCCTTACCTGTGCCAGGTCCATGGTAATATTGTAGATGCACACAAGTTGACTCAGTCTTCATATTTTATGTTCTTCCTTTCTTTTCTTTTTTTTTTTTTTTTATACTTAAAATATTTGAAGCCAGTTACTTGATGGGAGAATAGGAGAGAACAAAAAGTGTTTTCTGTGTAAGATGAAGGTCTTCTGCTGCTGAAACACACCCTCTTAAACATTAAGATATAAATGCAAAGCTATTTCGATGCCTTTCAACCACTACAATGGACCATTTTTATTCCCAAACCTCAGAGGGCTGTTTTTAAAGCAGGGGTGAACACTTCATTGTGTTTTTTTTTTTTTTTTTTTTTCCCCTTTTTCTTTTCAGATCTCATCATGCACACAGAATGCACACAATATACATTCCTCCCTTGGTTCTCCTATTTTTAAACTTTATTTTCCAAACTTTTTTTTTTGGTAAGGAAGTAAGTTAATTATTATTGATAAGTAACCAACCAGTAATTAATGATGATGATGCATTTGAAAATGGATACGAAAGAGATAGGATTGCATTCATATTGCTTTCCTATGGAAACTTATTTTTTTGTATTTTTTTAAATAAATAAAATAGTTGTAAATATGATTGTGTGCGCTTGTGTTTTTGCTCCCCCAGAACTACTTAGGTGTGGACAAGTGGCTGGGTTTTAATGCTGAAGAGCAACACCTGGGATTTTATAATGTTAATTAAATTCTAAACTGGTTTGATAGAACTGTGTAATTTACACAAATGTAGAAAAACAAGAAAGTGATGCTCTGCAGGCACATTAAATGCTGTTGCTTATAAGTTACAGTATGTAGGGCTAGTTAACAGTAAAAGTATAGTTTTTGGACTCTGCTGGGCTTGAGCATTCTGGAGGCTAAATATGAGTCATGATTGAACTTTTTTTTTTTTTTTTTACCCCAGCTGATATAAAAGAACATTCTAACCAGTGAAAGTGCCCAAGAAGTCTTTAAATATTTTTTGCCATTATGAAGTTCAATCTAGTACAATGTCATAATGGAAAAGCTGTGTTAGAAATATACATAAGTATTGGGGCACCTGACCATTATACCAACAGGGATTTTAATGACACTGCATTCAAATCCAGTCCATAGACTTTAAAATGGAGTTGGTCCCCCCTCTTCTTGGAAGAGGATTTTGGAGTTTCTGTGGGAGTGTGTGCCCACCAATAATTAAGAGGTGTGTCCCAATACTTTTGTCCATATAGTGTGTGTGTGTGTGTATATATATATATATATATATATATATGTATATATATGTATACACACACCTCTCTCTCTCTCTCTCTCTCTCTCTCTCTCTCTCTCTCTCTATA
>JBBPCZ010000001.1:45929355-45945966 GCA_037974445.1 Brycinus macrolepidotus | reverse complement strand
CTGTGTCCACAAAGTTGGAAGCATGGCGTTGTCCAAAATGTCTTGGTCTGCTGAAGCATTAAGATTGTCCTTCACTGTAAGTAAGGGGCCTAGCCCAAACCCTGAAAAACACATGTGTCCCAATACTTTTGTGCAAATAGTGTATTTAGCACTTTATGTACCCTCTCTTTGTCAATATAACAGCACAGGCTCTTCTTTTACAACACTAGAGGAGACTGAGAACACACACAAAGGGATGTGAGACCTTTCTCCCACACAGTATCTATCTTGGGTCCTCACTGGACCAAAGCACTGAGCCTTAAGCTCCGATGGGAAAAGCTACACAAGCTTAATTCATCAAACTCTGGACACTTAATTCAGACCAACTGCATTTTATCTCATCTCATTTCCGTTTCCCTCGTCTTTAAGGATGTCAAGGATGAACACTTAGACGCTCATGAGGGAAATATTCTTGCTTTGTTAAAATATCTGATTATCATTTAGTATGTCAAGTGTTACAGAATATACCACTCATTTATATACAGTCTCTATATGGAAACTAACAGCTCATTTTTCATCATGATTGTGATATCTTTACTATAGACTGAGGACTGCAGTCTATAGTAAATGGTCCACGTTTTAGTCTGGATTCCTTTTGGAAAGTGTTGTGTTTCATTTCAGTCGTGAAGGTGTTGAAAGGTGCTGACAGCTCATTTACATGAATCAGTCTTAAAGACACAGCAGCAAAAGAAGCCTGTTTAACTTGTGAAGAGAGGTTGGAAAACGGTTGTGTAATAATGAATTCGGACTCATTCCATACATAAAGCCAAACAAATTATAGATGACAACTATAGAATCATTCAAGTCAATCTAAATTTTAAATCAGAGCACATTTTTCTTCTTTTAATGTGACGCATTTCCCACTGAAACAGGATATTCAACTGAGAAATAATAATTGTGGGACATGATTTATTCATAATTTTACTGTATTGTGAAAAGCGGACGTAGGTGTCAAACTGTAGAGGCCCGTCAGACATGTTTTGCCAAATAATACTATACAATCATTTGTAATATTAGGTTTTACACCACTTTGGTACTGAATTTTCTGTAGTTTCTAAACCAAGATTTAATCTTTTTGTTGAAAGTTTGACTTTCATATGTACTTTTTTACTTATTTAACATTTAGGTAAGGTGATCTGGCTGCATTACTATCACTTTTCTCACAAAAGCAGAACAAAAAAAGACTGTCAAGAGTTCATTCAGATAAAAATGTGTACAAATGTATCTAGTTAAATGTGTGTGAGGTAGAGCTCCGTATGTGTCTATGTTCACGTCTCCCTTCATCAGCTGACATCTTACAGCACAGCAGAAAGTTTTAGAAAACTGAGTAAAATGCTGCCGACCCTTGAACGACCTTGACTTGTGTTAACATAAACAGTGTTTGAAGCATAAACAGTGATTTTTTTTTTACAACTGATCCAAAAGTGTAAAGTGAAAGTGAGAGAGTAGATCCAGTGATGACAGTAAGAGAGCAGTGATGTTGTCTAAAGCAGACTGACCTACTAGCAAAGCTGAAATACCTGTATGTGTAGATGGGCAACGGAAGTGAAGATGCTCAGTGATAGGTGGGGCTGGTGGCAGGGGGAGGGAAAACATGCTGTGATATTGTTGGTTAATATAATTTTTCTTTGCCTCTTGTTCAAGATGACACAGGCAAAAGTCAGAAGGCATTTAGCTCTTTAAAGATTACAGTGAAACAAGAATTTTGTCTTTTGAATGATTCTGTCTTTTAGTCAGCGTAAGATCAAGCTGCTTTGGGCTGTTCATCTTTACTAACGATGCCAGTCATTCTGGAGAGCACACTGTATCTTGATAAGATAAGATAAGATAAGATAAGATAAGATAAGATAAGATGTGGGAAATTTGCATTGTTACGGCAGCAAGTGGACAGAACAAAAGAAGAAAGTAAGAGCAGCGTAATCAATAGAATATACAACACAACAGTATAATATATAAAGTACACTATACAAATAATGCAAAAATAGAAATGTAGAAGTTTGTGTGTCTGTAAATATATATATGAACCACATAAGAAGATGTTACTTATGGAGGACAACAAACATTAAAAACAGAAAAGCCAGTTCAGCCCTCACCTGAACGATTTCCAGCATCTCTGCTCGGCTGATGTATCCGTTGCCGTCCAGGTCGTACATGCTGAAGGCCCACTTGAGCTTCTGCTCCAGCTTCCCTCGTGACGTCACACTCAGAGCGATGATGAACTCCCTGAAGTCGATAGTCCCGTCGGCGTTGGTGTCGAACGTTCTGAACACGTGCTCGGCAAACTTGGAGGCGTCTCCGTAAGGGAAGAAGTTGGCGTAGATTTTTTTGAACTCTTCCACGGTCAGGTGGCCTGTGGGGCAGTCCTTCAGGAAACCTTTGTACCACTCTTGCAGCTCGTGGTCAGTGAACTCCGTGTTCTCCCGCAGGTCATGGAGCACCTCGGGCCGCAGCTTGCTGTTCTGTTTTCCCATGGCGCCCAGCTGATCACGTCTCAGGCCTTCCTCTGCACCTCACTCTCTCTCTCTCCGTCCTACAGCGCCGATCTTTTGTATTCCTGCTCCTTTCCTCTCGGCTCTTCCTCTTATCTCCTCGGGCCTTGCTCTCTGTCAGATGACAGGCAAGAATGAGTAAGAGTGTGTGTGTTAGAGAGCCATGTGAGAGAGGTTATCAGGTGGAATAAGGTGATTAAAGAGTCTGAGAGGTTAAAAAAACCTCTCCGTTTTGGATGATTTTGTTCCTAGCAAAGCACGCCAATTTAATCTTTTTTTTAAAAGTTATTATGTGGATAAATGATCAGATTAATTCCAATGCAAAATGGCTTTGATTTTGCACAGCATGGAAATAATGGTTCGATGCTACAGCACAAGGGCAAAAGCCTCTGCCAGGGCTCATTAATCCACAACAGACTTTAATATTTAACTAATCAAAAAGCATTACCATACTGAAGAGAAGAGGTCAAGAAATACATTAAGCCCTAATGAAACCATTAAGAAATAGACCAAATGTTTCTTCCTCTCCCGTCACTTAATTACGATGCTCTTAAGTCATTATCCAATGGACGTTTGGTTCAGGCTCAGTCGAAATTTCTCCTCTTGTGAGTCCTTTGTGTTAGGCTTAATATCCAATCTTAAAATTAGTACACAACATAATTTAAAAAACATGATAAATGTAAATTGTAACCTTTAAATAAAAATGCATCACTTGCAACAGTAAGTCAATTGTGGTTGTAAGTATTTTTAAAAAATCTAAAATCTGCCCTTACTTTTTCCATATACAGAAATTAAACTACAGAAACAACCTGTTTTGAATCCAGCTTTTGTGGCATCACAAAACTGTTGTATTTACATATATACATTTGCATATAAGCATCTTAGCTCCACCCCTTCACACTGAAGTTATAAGGAGTGTTTGGAACCAGAATGCTTTTTGAATGAGGCACAAAACAGGGCGGTCATTTACAACAGAGCTCATTTACATTCATCAGGCACAGTATCACAAAAAAAGCTTCCTCAGTTGGAAAACATACATGCAAAATGCACTAGGACTGTTTTTAATACATACATACAAAAAAGGGTAGTGTGTAGTATACGGGCACTTTAAAAGGATTCCAATTCATTTATTGTCCGAGTAAAGAAATGAGGAGGTTAATTGACTAAAAACTCATTCAATTTCGAGCCCTCTATTTACTGAACTCTGAAATGTTGTAACTAATCGGCTGACCTTTAAGCGATCACAGTGAAAAACAATGATGCTTTTCTACATTTTCCTCCTCCATCATATCGTTGCGGTGAGCGGCGGCTGAAACGAACCGTGGGTAGTTGGAAAATAAGCTCAGAGAGCCGACCAGCACATGAGGCTTAATGACAACTGCAGCCAGGCTCCAAATTGTCATCCCCACTGTGGTGAAATTATCTGTACTCCACAGGCCACTCTCTCACGGCTCTCCAAAATGCCCATTTCCTGGTATAATTGAACGAGCACTGCTGTGTGTCATTTGAGTCAACCATGTTCACCCCCGAGTGGGCCTTAATTTTACACCTGAAAACTGCAGGAAGCCCCTGTCTATCACAAACAGAAAAGTAGCCCCCTATTAGTGCTCGATTAGAGGTCAAGGGCCACAGACTCACTCTACTTCTGCACTGCACGATCCCACAACACCAAAACTAACCTCATATCAACCCCCACTGTCCATGTAGCTAGAAAACTGGCAGCCTTGGACAAAAAATGTGAAAAAAGAGAATCTCATACTGAAAAAGATCTAGGCTTTAACTGAAGTCTAAGATAACAAAAACAATACAAAAATACAAAATTATGCCACAATTATTAGGACCCCTGCATTTAGTACTTTGTACAGACTCTGTCTGCCAGTATAGCAGCAGTGAGTCTTCCACCATACAGCCTTCTGAGTGCAATCTGAGACTTCTCCTTAATACAGAATGACTCCAGATCCTCCAGGGTCCTCAGTCCTCTCCTTTGTACTTCTGCTCATCCCACAGATTTTCTGTGGGCTTTTGATGGTTCTCGTCCTTCTTTATATGCCAAACCTGCCCTGAGTGTCTCATGCCAAAAAGCTGTATCTGTCTTATCTGACCAAATGTAAAATGTTATAGTGGCATCTAGTGACCTCCAGGTGTTTACATTTGTGGTTAGATAAAAAAAAAAAAGTGTCTATCTTTTTAATGCTTTTCATTCCGTATTAATATTTATACTGAACGTTCACTGAAGAGTTCCTGGACAGTGAGGAAAATGTGAAATATCAACTAGGGATGGGTCACGATATTTGACTACTCAAACAGTCATTAAATTATAAAAAATTGAGTAGTTTATACAACCATTGTCTTGAAATGCCCACCCCTAAAAATATATGAATATGCTTTAGGTACATTGTGTTCCTACGAATTTCTGGGAGTGCCAATAACTATGATGCATGTAGTTTTGGTAAAAAAAATTTGTTTCTTAGATTATAATTATTCTTTTAACTCATCTTCACCCATCTTTCCCACACACACACATTTATATATATATATATATATATATATATGTGTGTGTGTGTGTGTGTGTGTGTGTGTATGTGTGTATGCATACATATATACCTCCTATGTCCAAAAAAGTAAAGCAGAAAGAATAAAAAACATTCTTAACTTTCAATGTAAGTTAATGTAGTAAGATTTTAGAAAAAAATTGAAATACAAGGTCTTGTATGTCGTTATGGAACAATCAAAAAGTACCTTATGTCTTTATGATTGTCTCATGATTCCAGTATTAAAGATTATAGTGAGATTGGCCTTTGCAATTCTGACACTGCAGAAGGCTACAGTATACAAATGAGCTCTCTACACACTCAGTGTTTCTTTACTGAGTGCTGTCAAAGTTACAGATGAGCGTTTGTGTGGGTGCTTTTATAATGTCTTCCAACAAATGCAAACTATTGTGTTTAATGTAATGAAGGCCAGTCTTTAGCTATGGGGCAGTGGTCACTCACCAATGCATCTCAATTGCAATACATATCAATATCATTGCAATAGGAGTCTGTCCATTATGTGCCCCCCCCGGTTACATGTTTTCATGCTGTGACGTCCATCCCCATGCCCTGCGTTTGCTACTTGCCCCTGTTACCCAGCAGATGGTCAGAAGTCGCTACCATCAACAGGCTGATTAAGGGGAGAATGAAGAGAGGCCAGCGAGGGCAGCAGGGAGCAGCTGATTCTACTGTTCTATCATTACTTACGAGTTAACAACCTGCCATGGCAGCTGAAAGGGCAAGTTTATTACAGATCCATTAGACCAGGTGACGGGTAGCAGGCACCCCAGAGACTTTTGGCAAACTGATGAATAATCATAATTCCGAGTATGTAAATATATGCTAAGCAGTTGTGCCTTTTCCTTTCTCCTGTGGGAATTAAGGTGAACTGAGCAGCCGTTTCTCCTAACAAACACAGGGGCAAAAAATTAGCATGGACCTCGGAGATTTCACATATAAAACGGAGCACCTTCTCAACCTCTTATAGCCCACCGACAGGTACAGTAAGGTCGCCATGGATACCACCACAAAAGGAGTAGCAGACGTTGCCTCTTCAGCGGGCACGAGTGGTGGGATCCGAGTGCATTCACATTGCAAATGACTGATATGTTTACATCTGTGCTGCCTCGATAAAGACAGTATGGATTAGAGCTGCACAATATAGTGTTTGTTGTTTATCACCATATTGGCCTCTACAATTCTCATATGAAGTATTGCACCAATACACAGGTTACAATATGCAAATGAGAAATAATCTGTGTTTCTACGATGTGTTGTAAGCATCCTGACAAGTCACACATATAGTTCAAACACAAATCTGCAGAGCTGAACATATATATATATGTGTGTGTATGTGTGTGTGTGTGAGTGTACATATACATTCAGTTCCACCCTAGTGCTACTTAATAATCAGAGTCTGTGTGAGCTATGTGAGATAATATAAAGATAATGGAGATATGATCAAATTTCAGGTGTGCTGTGCAACAATTTACAGGCTGTTTCATGTGTTAGCAGTCATGTAACAATGTGCTATTTGAATATATAATTGGAATATTTAGACATACAAACTCATCTTAGTACTCGCATGGCTTATTTCAGGTCTTTTCAAGCATGTGTAGTGAAAAACATAAATGAACTGTGGAGCAGTTTGTTAATTAGAAATGTATATAACTTAGGTTTGCAGCCACAAATCATTTGCACATGAAATACTTTAGGTTTTCACTGAAAAACTTGAACAAATATATTATATAGGTATGTCTCACTCATTCAGATGTCCTGATTTATGCAGTGCTGCCATGAATAGCATCAAATCCAGTGTGAAAAAGTGAAAGTGCACATGAGCTTGGTGCTAATGTAATGCAGCGATTCCCACAGAGAGGCAAAATGATCATTCATGACATAATGCATTTTTCTTTTGTAAAGACTTGATTTACACATTTTCTATCATGAATGATCAGATGTAGTGCTCTGCAGAAAACAAATAGTGAAAAAATACAATTCTGCTACAAATTTTTAAAGAAAATGACCTTTAAAAGTAAATGAAAATGATCCCCAAATGATCCCCAGTTATAGCACAGAAATATTTAATTTTATCAATACATTTGCAATACAAGTACGTTGTCATATGCTGCTGTAATGTATGTTTTTAAATCTAAATTGTGGATGAATTTCTAATCACGAAACATACAAGAATCCCATTAATACAAAAAAAATGTAAGTAAACTCTTGACGGCACGCCACACAAAACTGCCACACACACAAACTCATCCCACAAGCTCCAAAAGCAGATGCTGTATCCTTCTGGATCACCAAGTAACGTGCCAAGACCTGACACTCACTCATGCCTCATGGTGAGAGAATGCCCACCACCTGCCAAACACAAAGCAAACACAGAAGACCATTCCAGGCGCACGCAAAGCTTACGCCAGTGACGTCCATCACTCCACTGTGAATAATAGAGGCTCAAACACTTGGCTGCATTTGATCCTAGCTGGGCTGATTTCATAGAGCGGGACGTACCACGTCGTGTTTATCAGTCACCATCACCTGTTTTCATGCCATGTGATCCATTAGAAAACATTAAGAATGAGAAAGCATTATGAATTATTAAGAAGCTGAATGGTCTTGATGGTGTGGAAAGAGACAGACAGAAGACGGCAGCGCCAAAGCCTGCCAGAGATTAAGCTAAAGCTCCTCAGCAGCCTATTGAGCCCCTGCCATGCAAAATCAAGAGGGAGAAAATGTGAATATCGATCAGAGGAAGGGATGTGTCCAGGGGGATGGAGTTAATTGCACAGAGCTCAGCTCCGCTCTGTCGAAAGCTCTTAAGGCTAATGACAGTAATAGCCCTGTGGAGTAATTCAGAGAATAGGGGCCCGGTCATGATTCATAAAGACCGCTGTGCATAAAACGACATCCAAGTTACAAATCAACTCGGCACTACCTGTTGGTTTTATCGAAGGCATTCGGATTTAATGAGCACCACCTGGTATCTGCCTCATTATGGAGAGCGGTGGATTTCTGAAACAGCGCTTCACAAAAGCACGCTCTCCGCTTGCTAATAATCACAAGGCCGTTGACTGAGCAACATACTTTATTAAAGTAACGGTCAGGGGAAATTTAAACAATTGTCCATTTACCCAGATGCAGATCAACCAAGTCATGTGTGGAGTCCAAATTTTGCTTCTTTAGTTTAGAGCTGGAGCAACGAGGCTAATGTAGCTAACAAACACTAAAAGTCAACAGTTAAGCAGATTGTTTCTGTAAATACAGGACCAAAGCTTCTCTCAACCTGCTCAAACCACATTCAATTCTTCAATTAAGTGCTTTTGATGTGGTTTAGGACTTACTTGGAGCTTTAAAAATGAACGAAAGTTCACCAAAGTGGAGCTGAACATTACAAGCATACTTTTTATGCTTGGGGGGGTGGCCTAGTGGGTAGGATACTTGCCTCTGGACCAAGAGGTCATGAGTTCAAATCCTACCTTCAGCACCACCACTGGGTTCCTGAGCCACACCCTTAACCCCAAGCTGCTCCAGGGAGACTGTCCCCTGTAGTTAGGGAATGGAAGTCGCTTTGGATAAAAGCATCTGCTAAATGCCATAAACGTAAACGATCTTGAATCAGTTTTAATGACAATGACAGTCATAAACACAGAGAAATCCAATCTGAGATCACTTCTTCCTATGACTGGTTTGTGAATACCAACCTTGTTGTTTTATTCTTTTTCACATCCCGTACTGCATCCTAAACCACATGACAAGTCTGCACCACCTTAATGAAGAGCAGGTCGAGAGAAGTGTTGGGGGCATATTTACCGAAATTATTTGGGTGTCTACTGCCTTCTAGTGTTAGCAATGCTTGATTCCAGCTGCAGTGCGAACTTAAAGAAGCAAAATTTGGACACTGGTCAGGGAAATTTTTTTTCTGAACTGCTCCTTTAATGGCTCATTTCAAATCCACTGCATTGACCCTGGCATGATGCTTTTGATGGATTAGTCTATTTTCCTTTATGGATTTTTTTTTGTCCACAAAGAGATCTTCATAATGGAACAACAGAGTAGAAGAACAACAGGATGTGGGAAAAAAACGCCCATTCCAAATATCCTGTGAGGTTTACGGTTAACAATAGGTCATTCCTCTTCCTGCTGTTGACTTGGCTTAAGTCGACGACTCCTCCTGGGAAGGAAAGAGTTATTGAGCAGGGATCACAATACCTCCAAGAGGATATCCACCCATCACGCATAGCGCACACACACACACACCTATACACCCATATACACCCACTCATACACACACACACACACACACACACACACATACTCAGAGCGCAGATGGAGATAAATCATCGTTAATTGCCCACACAGAAAAGAACTCAAGTAATAAGTAAGTTTATGATGGACTCTTGCATCAGTGTACAATAGTATGTCTATAAAATCCCTACAGAAGTTCTCTGAAGAAGTTAAATAACACTGCAGCTAATAAATCCCACAAGACAGAGATGGTGTGAAGTTTTTTCGCTGCTTTTCCTTTTCTCAGTGAATTTTCTTCATCTCTAAAAATACAGTTATTAAATGCTACTATGAAATAAGTCACTAAGCACCGGGGACCGCAGGCAGACTTTTGACTCCCACAAAAGTCCTCATGCGAGAAAAATATGCCTGCATTCGTGTGGGAAGTGACTGTCTGCTTGGGAATGCCTACGAAAAAAGTGTTTCACCATCAAAAGAATTCATAATTCAACGCTATACAACGCTAATGCAACATGGTATGGACAAAATATTAGTATTTGCAGATGTGCTGTTACACACATGTATTGCAACTGCAACTCTTTTAAAAAGTTACAATTCACTAGTTAATTGAAAATGTGACATGTTTGAAGATTAGTCTATTAATTTGAGCAAATTAATGATGCATTTGACAGATTTTCTCCACCTGGAATTAGCACCCCAATAGCCAATAAAGTTGTATTCAGAAACTTAGGATTCTAGATGATACACAAGTTCAAGAAATATGACATATGACACTAAACTTGGCAGTGAATGTTAAAAGAATATGCACGATGCGCTTCTATGAGATCCATGTGCTTCATCATTCAGCAAAGACGAAGCAGGATGTATATTCTACAGACTTCCATGTGTCGAGTGTTTGAACAAGCACCCGAATAGAGTGAAGATTGGAGCATTTACCAGGTACTTACCATATTTATCTGCTACATACAGCCTTCAGATGAACATACAAATGCAGCAAAATTTATGTTTGTTGGATGACAGGGATATATATATTACATTTGAACATCATAGCACTCGCATATATGTTCATCTGGAACCATGATTGGTTAAGAGGCTCACTGCACACACTGTGTTTGGGTCATACTGTAGCCTAGTGTGAGATACACAATGACCGGCCACTTTATTAGGTACATCTTGCTAGCATTGGGTTTGACCTTTTGCCTTCAGGTGGTGGAAACATTTCTCAGAGACTTTGTTCCATGCTGACATGATGGCATCAAGCAACTGCAGCAGATTTCTTGGCTGCACATACATGATTCTGACCCTACCATCCAAATGTCACAGAAGAATCATGACTCATCAAACCAAGCAATATTTTTCTAATCTTCTATTGTCAAATTTTGGCGAGTCTGTGTAAATTGTAGCCTTAGTTTCCTGTTCTTGGTTGACAAGATTGGCACAAGCTGTGGTCTTTTGCTGCTATATCCCATCTGCTTCAAGGTCTGACGTGTTGCGTGTTCAGAGATGCTCTTCTGCATACCTTGGTTGTAACAAGTGGCTATTTGAGTTACTGTTTCCTTCCTATCAGCTCGAACCAGTCTAGTCATTCTCCTCTGGATAATTTCTCTTTTCTGGGACCGTTCTCTGTAAACCCTGAGATGGTTGTGCAGGAAAATCCTAACAGATCACCAGTTTCTGAAATACTCAGACCAGCCCGTCGGGCACCAACAACCATGCCACATTCAAAGTCACTTAAATCACCTTTCTTCTCCATTCTGATACTCAGTTTTAACTTAAGCAGGTTGTACTGACCATGTCTACATATAATTGACTGATCAGATATTTGCATTAACAAGCAATTACCTAATAAAGTGGCTGGTGAGTGTATATGTCCATAGTTTAAAAAATCAAGTAACATTTTAAATGCTTAAATACACTTGTTTATTTTTCTATGTAAAACCTATAACAGCTGTTAAACCACAGCGGCCCAAGTATGCAGTGTTGTCATCAGATGCCACTGATCGACGGATGCAGCGCCGTAGCAGAGAAGAGGGAACAGAAGAGTACAAAATATGATATGTATCTCTCTAAAGTTTACTCCCTTACTAAGAACTTCAATAAACATTACGTAAAACTGCAGCTGATTACACAGCAGGAGAAGAGAATTGCTGAAAGATGCCTGCATTAGTAATTCAGCTGAAAAGACTAAAGTTAGTGGCTTACACTGTTTGTACGTTGGGTACAAAAGCACTGAAAGGTTCGATTAAGAATAACTTTAACCAAATATAATGGTTTAAGGTATTTTGCAATGAGCATTTTAAATACTGCTTATCTCACATAGAGAAATAATCCTGTATCATTTACAGTCCATCACAAGTGCTGATACGGTATCCGTGCATCAGTAGTTATCATTAAGGCCAATACTGCAATAACAATTAACAAATGATACATTGTGCAGCCCTATCATGCACACGCATATACATATGAATGAAGATGAGAACAGTGATATGCTGGGAAATAGGCCGATATTCTGTCCTGAAAATGTGAAATTCATGCTGCTGCATATCATCACAGCTCTCCATGTCTTACAGTAATGAAGATATGGTGATGCACAGGCAATTTGAGCTGCACCAAACCAATCTTCCAAGACAAAATAAGCATGAAAATTGCCTTTTTTTTATCAAGGAACTGGTTCTAAAAGAGGGAATCAATATGCTGCTTCAGAGTCAATTATAATTCCTTTGGAGTAGGAATCGACTACCAGTCCTAATATCCTGTACCATCAATACTGTAACATATTCTCATACACATAAATAGACATCTTGTGTAGCACATCTGCATCACAACCATAAGAGCCCATCTTTAAGGGTCTGTTTCATCTGGCCAGTCAGTAGCAGCCTGTAGAGCTGTTAGCAAATGAAATGATTTGAAAAGTAATACTTTAAAGGGGTTTATATCTACTAGGTTTTGTAATGTCTGGATTCCCCAGGCTCTTGGTCTTCAATAACCAAACTCACTCCGCTCCCTCTGCGCCGCTTCATTGTGGCAGTGAACTCCTTCCCACACACAGGCTGTTGCACCACACAAGAGGAACCCAAGCTGTCATCTCGGCCGGCTTTTCTCCCTCGCTCTCCCGCTCGGCTCCTCACACTCCACCAACCATGTGTGACCTTCATCTGAGAGACTCCGGCTGCGCGGCAACACGTTTATTAAAAGTTTTCTTTTCACACATCAGTCTCTTTTACTTTCGTTTCTCAGGCAGGTTTGACATCTTATAGGATTGCACCGCGACTGTAAAAGGAGCCCACATATGTATGAACATCAGCCGCTCTCCCTCCACAACCCCCCACCCCCACCCCACCCCCCCCACCCCCCAGCGCTCACTGCACAGAGGGACAGAAAATGAGCTGCAGCTGAAAATGAAATATACTGTAGAGTTATCAGATAAAACCATGTTAATGAATCAGAGTGGTTCTCTTAAACTCTAGGCCTGTTATTCAGTTATAAATCCTACTGAAACTGAACTGATATTAGATCAATATAACGATATTTTCCAAAAATATCACAATATCAGGTGATATCTGCATTTTATTGATCCTGGAGACACTGCCTATCTTACGACTGCACAGACACACAGAGACACAGAGGCAAGAACAATATAAATATGAAGTCTAAATAAATTCAATTAAAACTCCACAGAAAAAGCTCAAAATGAAATACACTATGCTGCATACAAATACTGGGGTATAAATACTGTATTATTAATAAAGTATAATAAATGCAATGATGGTCGGTGCTTGTGTTTAGGGCACTTCTTGGTATTCGATTCCTTATTTAGGATTCAGAAGCTTTTAACCCTTTAAAACCCACCAGAACTGTAGAACCCTCATGCAGATTCCTGATCACTTAAAATTCCTGATCACATTTAAATTACATGTTTTATCACTAACTAGATTAAAATGGCAATTAACAATGGAAGTGTTATTAAGCTTCATTAAAAAGAAACAAAAAAACAAAAACTCACTGTTACCCTTAGCTAAAGACTGAACACGCTCACACTCCACCCACAATTTCACAACTCACCCTTTTTCTTTGAAAGACTCGAGCAAGAAAAAAGTAAAATACATTAAAATAGCACACAATGTTTAAAGGAAGAGAGAAGGACATGAATGGTCGTGAATCGAATGGTTCATAAAACACTGAAGTAACTTGCAGAGGTGTCAATCCTGAACATGATTTGTCTTCGCCTGTTGTGGTGGAGTTTGTACACTCTCTGCTATCTAGGCAAACCAAAATCCAGACAGATCATCTGCCTAATTTCTCTTACAGTGTTACAGCACATCTGTCTCTCGGTCTCTGTAGGACTCTGTAGATCTACTACAAATTAAAAGTTTGGATATTTGGATTAAAAATGTACTAAAATGAACTACCTTACTAAAAATTATGATTAATCATGAAATGCAAATATTAGTGTTTTTACAATTTTGAGAATTCGGTCAGAAACATATTTAAACCCTGCAAAATTCTGTTCAGGTACTACTTAATTTGGTTAAACTGTTTCATTCACTCTTACTTTTAACCCTTACACTTTTTAATCACGGCCACACAGAAAAACACATTTACACTCACATTATTTATTTGATTTATTTTGAACTGTTCTTTTAAAACATCTGAAGAAACCAGTAAATGACTGCCAGGGACTCGACACCACCATGTACAAAAAAGCACAAAATAGAAAAAAGTAGTGTTGCAACTACTGAATATGATCACTTCTGAATATTTTGTTGAATATTATCTCAAATATTTGAACATATTTGAGAACGCTAGCTAGCAATCCAGAGGAGTAGGAAACTTGTTTATTTTTTTTTGTTTTTGTTTAACACTTCGCAGATCCTAATAAAACATAGCATTCCTTGTAGCCCCTAAATAAAGAGGTTCTGGGCAAAAACCTTTCATAAAAATTATGAAAATTTGTATGGCAGGTTGACCCTAGCTCATTACAACTCATTTGTGGAGTAGCAGTGCCTAGTGAATCACGTCAGTGCAAAAATGTAGCGCTTCACCAGCTAATATCTTGTGACTTGAAGGTTCAAACTTCACAGGAATTTACATGCTGCACCACTACCACATTCTTTGGATGCACACCGAATTTCATTAATATTTCATCCACAGGGGGCGCTGCAACTGACATATTTCAATAGATCAAGAATCACGTAAGCTAAAATGTTTACATTTGTTGTATTTGTTGCACTTGACATTTGCTCACATCTCCTTAAATTCCAGTTGGCTCGCTCAATGGCCAATCGTCTAGTTGATTTCAAAACAAAAATGATAGATCATCGTATTCGGGGCAGCTGGTGGCCTAGTGGTTAGGGAGCTCGCCCTGTGATCAGAAAGTCATGGGCTCGAATCCCAAGACTGCTAATGGCACCACTGAGGTACCCTTGAGCAAGGTATCATCCCCACACACAGCTCCCCGGGCGCTGTGTTCCTGGCTGCTCATTTGGTGAATGGGTTAAACACAGAAGAATTTCGTGTTGTGCACATTGTGTGCTGTGGTGTGTTCACGTATGACAAAAAATGGTCACTTTCAGGCTTTTACTTTATAAAATTACATTTTTTCTAGCAGTGTACATGTCATTGTTCTGTCTGGCAGTAATAAAAAACATTTTTTTAAAAATCCTAACAGTTAGAGATGTGTCGGTTATTCAAAAAGTGTTTCTGTTTTTGAAGATTTATTAAATAATAGAATAATAAAACAGACCTAAAAAACAAACTGCTTGTTATACCAGGAACACCTCTATTTTCTGAAATATGACGGTTGCCATGGATATCACCCAGTACTTATTACTCTGTAACTACCATACATTATTCAGTAGATGATAAGAAAATAATGTTAAAATTATGTAGTTGCGAGCGTGAGAAGTTTGTTTATTATCTGCCAGTTAAGAGGTCTTTTTCTCCGGCATCCATCAACACGAATACAAGAAATGAACTCTGCCCACCATATGTGCACATCAAACAACAATGACTTTATCCCTCCATCTCGACCCCCTTTAGCAATCTCTTTCACACCATCTGGTCCCAGACAGAGAGGAGGAGGAGAGAGAGAGAGAGAGAGAGAGAGAGAGAGAGAAGAAGAAGAAGAAAAGTCAGTCAAAGATCTCATCATTAATGCATGTTCTAAGGTATTCACTCAACCAGGTCAACTCACAATGCAGTGGGGGTAACCTGACCAGCCCTCAAAACCACATGGTGTACGGACCACCTGATACCGACAGCAGGCACACATGCACAGGCAGGTTAGATGCTTACAGTACTCCTAGCCTTATAGATGTGCACAGCCTTCCAAATAGAGTTTAATCTGTTCAGGGAAATAGCTTAGCAACATTTACTTCTGCTCACCCCTGAGTCTGCTGCACTGCAACCAGTTGCCAAGATAACGGCACTCGTATAACCTAATGCCTGATAAAGCAGGAGAGCAAATAGTGAGATATTCTGCAACAAATCTGAGATATTCCATGTTCCTCTATTCAAGCAAAGGCAAATTTAATATTTTAGCTCGCAAAGTAAATTCACATTAATAAAAAACAGTATGAAATAAAAGCCATAAATTAGATATAGGAAGTACAAAGACTAGACAGAAAGTGCTTGAGTGTCAAAGGCTTGGAGAAAAAGGTCTGGTCTTAAAGATTTGGGGCATATCTGAGATCTTCTGGCAGCTGGTTCCAGCTTTGGCTAGAACTAAATTCTGCCTCACCATGCTTGGTTCTAATTACAGGCACTGCTAGCAGACCAGTTCTTAGTGATCTGAGAGGCCTGTTAGGTGCATATTTTTCAAGTAGATCAGAGATGGATTTTGATACTAAGCCACAGAGTGATTTTAGGTATAAAGTGACAATTAAGGTGAAGGTGAAGGAGCTTCCTAAAGTTCTCAGGGACAACGGCGTCACCTTCCTAGCAGACACCTCAACCCTCCCTGTCAGTACAACCAATTTGATATTACATAACTGAAAAGTTCATGGAACCACAGCTAATCATTCTTGGACAGACACACCACACAAGGTCTATAGAAGACTAGTAAGGAAGGTAAGAGAGAAGCCAGCAGTCACTCAGAAAGTGTTGCAGGAAAACCTGAAAGCAGCAGGAACAGGAGTTACGCAGAGAACAATAAGCAATAAACTGCAATGATTTTCATTCCTACCGCTCACATAAATCACTTCTTTTAAAAGAGAAGCCTAGAGACTGTGCATCTAAAATCAGTGGTGGAATGTAACAAAGTATTTGTACTTCGTTACTGTACTTAAGTACATTTTTAC
>JBBPCZ010000001.1:45910343-45927238 GCA_037974445.1 Brycinus macrolepidotus | reverse complement strand
ACAGCTTCCACTCTTCTTGGAAGGCTTTCCACAAGATTTTGGAGTTTCTGTGGGAATTTGTGCCCATTCACTCTGTAAAGCATTTATCATTGGAAGTAATGATCACACATACACACATATCTATTCACAGTTACATGTATTTGTTTTATATTTAGAATCATACACACACACACACACACACACCAATCCCCATTCATCTTCAAAACATTCCCTTATAAGTGACAGCTTTGTAATGCAGTTCAAGACCCACAACATCTTACGTAACAGCTCTGAACTGAACCATGCGCTGATGTTGGCCTGCACAGCTGATTAAAACACAGCTCCTTCTGCATAATTACGGCTGACGAACTTTCCATTTGGTAAGATTAAAACAGGATAATCCCTGTTTCAATATATTTCAATTTTCCAGAACATACTTCCCACACATACCAAATGACGAAGCCAATCACCCCGTTACTATCAATTAAGTTCCGTTCATGCAATGAAAAATGATGTTTCACACAGCAACCGTCACCCAACACTCACACAAACACACAAAGCACTATTTGTACACTGATCAACACCTCAGAAGAAAACCCGCCCACCCTTTCCATCAGTGTGCCTGAAAAATCAGCCTTGTCTGTGGCGAACTTCCCCATTTCCTGCCAGAGAGGCACAGAGAAGCTCCCTTTTCTATAAATGACTGCACGGAAACCCCGACAGAGGAAGTGTGGCGCCTTGTCTAAGCATGGAAGATTTCCTATATGAGGTGTGAAACAGTTTGGTGCGTGTGTGCGCGCTGCATGGGTCTATGGGTGTGCAAGATTAGCAAATCATACTGCACTGTTCAGTTATTGCACAGCTATTGAATCATTCTGTAGAGCGACATGAAGTCATTTTGTTATCAGGCCCCCTTATCCTTTAATCTCCTTCCCTCTCAATCCCTCGTTCCAGCCTCCCTTCTTTCCTCAGTGGTCCTCTCTCTCTCTCTCTCTCTCTCTCTCTCATTCCTTTTTCCTGTCTCTTCATATCTCTCTCTCTCTCTCTCTGCCTTTCTGTTTATCTCTCTTCTCATTTTTCATCTTTTCTTTCATTCTTTCTTTCCCTCTTTCTCTCTATTCTCTCTCCCTGCCTTTCTCTTTTTGTTTTTCTCACTTCTTCTCCACTGCTCCCCTTCCCTCTCTTCTTTTCCTTTGTGTTACTTTCTCTGTCTGTTGCTGTCTCTCTCTGCCTGTCTTTCTGTTTCTCTCTCTCTCTCCTTCTTCTCCTCTCTTTCTGTTTCTCTCATTCTGTTTCTCCCTCTCTCGCGCTCTCCTTCTTCTCCCTTTCTATGCACGTCTCTGTCTTTCCCCTTCTCTCCCTCCCCCTCTCTTTCTCTCTTCCATTCTCTGCTATCCTTTCCTCTCTCTCTTCCACTCTCTGCTCTCCTTTCCTCTCTCTCTCTCTCTCTCTGCTTTTCTCTCATTCTGTTTCTCTCTCTTCTTTTCTCTTTCTATGCCCCTTTCTTTGCCCCCCCCCCCTCTCTCACCAGCTGCCCTTGGTTCTGTAACATTAAAGGAGGAAACACTGGAGAACAGTTACAGTGTAGTAAATTTACAGCAATTGGAGTTAGTGGCCATTTATTTTTGTCAGCATCTTATTTAACATACTGTTGCACTCAAATGTAAGAGAAAACACATCCAAAAGGGGAAACAGCCTCACGCTTCACTGGGAGGCTGACTGAAGCTGAGAAGGTGAGAAAAGCTAGAAAACGTTCTTGGCCCAGTGGGAGCAAATGTCACTGAGAGACACGAAGCAGGGACTGAGCCGGACTCTTTTTGTGCAGGACTGTGGTCCTCCACTGCAGTCACGCAGAGCGGTTAATCATTAGCAAGCGTACACACATCTACACTGTTTCCTGACTGCAACATTTCTCCAGGCGGTTTTGGTGACATTGCCTGGCATTTAAGGACATTGCCTTGTTCCTGCTTGTCAGACAGGTCAAACCTTTACAAACCGGTGACTAAAATCTGAATATGTGCTTCAGTGCTCTTTGGCATTAAACAAGCAACGATTTCAGATCGGCCTTAAACTATTGCCAGCAACAAAATTCCAACAGCAGGAAAATCCTGATATTAATCAACTGTAATAAAATAAGGGTACAGATATACCTGATTTCTACGAAACCATTTATTGAGCAAGAGGCACAGTCTTAATGAAGGTATCTAGGGATGCAATGTAATGGTATAGGTAATGGTGATGGATAACCAGGTCACTGCAGTAACAGCCCCCAGCGACAGTAAACCCTTATTAAAGACCCATCTTTCATTATTGATTTAGTTCATGCAAACTGTAAGGGTCTCTAAGGGTGTGTTCACACTTGGCACATTTGGTTCAATTAAAATGAGCCCATGTGGGATTACTCTGTTAGCAAGGTGAGGAAGTGTCATTTTCTTCTCTCTGTAGACCTGCTTTGGTACGTGCAAAAGACATTTTTTGACCATTTTTCTCCCCAATTTAGTCTTTCCCAGTTACAACCCACTGGTTAGGACTCCCCATTACATGATGCCACCATTGCTGAGAGTCATGTCAGATAACAGATGGATCAGAAAGTTAACTGAATATCAGTTATTGTTGCCAAATGCACATCACAATTTCTGCCTTTTGACATGTTTAGCTTCTTTTTATGTTTTTGGACCCAAGTTAAATGTCACTGTAAACACTAAGCGAACCAAATTGCGAGTTAAATTGCACCGTTCCATCATCATCTGCTTTGATCGGTAGATATGCTGATGAAAAACAGCAGCATCAATATCCATATTAGTCATGCTGGGATGTCTTACTGGCTGTTATTTAACAATAGAAATCATCTTGAAACCAGGGTGGGAAAAAAAAATTATATTTCCTTTATTTAAAAAAAAATCTAAAAATTTATTTACCTAAACCACAAAACTGATCAATTTGATTACAAACTATCCCATGTCATTTATCTATGTGCAGCTCTATTCTTGACAAATTCTTTAGGGGAACTGAGAGAAGCATGTCTTATCAGTTCACTGCACGACATGCAAAAGAAGAAATTCTCTTGACGATCTGCCAAAGAAATGATTGACATATTTACAACAACCCTCATACCAACAATCACTGTTTCATTTGAACTCTGTTGCACTGTTATGCCACTGACGGTATGTATCTTGGATTTATTTTGTTTGCAATTGTTAGGTTTATCATTGTATAACACTATCTGACACTGTGTGGTATGGTGCTGTGCAATAAGTTGAATATTTACACAGAGTATTGAACATTTCCAATCCATGGCACAAGAAGACCCAGTAAAATTCCAGGGACGGATGAAATAACACTATGCATTACTTTGCTTTGATCTGGCCAAACTTGGATCTGCCAATATATCCAAATTCAATGGGATGCTGAAATAAAAAAGCACAGTCCTTAAGATCCAAACAGGGTTTTGCTCTTTGAGGAATATTGATTGTTTCAGTTTCTCCTGACAGTGCTTGTCATTGGCTTTTTCAAAGAGGCACCAAATGTTAACTGGCAGAAACTCATTCAGCCTTATTCCGTTTCTTACAATTTGCCTTTGAAACCTTTTCTTCAATTATTTAAGACATTCTGTGTGTCTGTGTGTCTTCTCTGGTCCATTGTATTCAGAGAGAAGAGCTTTGTTTTGCCCACCAAGGTATACATTTCAAATATCAATCCTTTCTCATATTGTCCTGATTCCTCCCTCCATGAAATTCACTTCTGTTATTTAAACTGCTGGAAGGTGATCACACATGGATTGTTCTTCGGGCTTCTGAGGCTTCAAGAGCATGACAAAATAATAACCTACGCGTTTATCGAGATACAATGATACAAACAAGTGTGCACTTGAGTCACGCCATGTCAAATCACTCAACCCCCTCCATAATAAATCTTAGAAACCGCCTGGAATTCAATTAAAATCGCTGTTTGAGAATTAGTGTATGGCGGCATGAAAATTGTCTCTGGAAATACAGAGAATGGCAATAAATTACATTGTTAAAAATAACATTCAATTAACTGATAAGCTTTAGTACATTAGCATGATTAAAATGCTTTTTTGAGGGGGTGGGGCACTTTGACTCTTCCCAAGGCCTTCAGTCCCACCTTTCATTAGACAAATATACAAATTTGGACAATAAAATGTTTCAAAGAGGAGCATTATGTTTGATTTGACTTGGACTGACCATTATGTGAAAGTGAAACAATGCCACTTGTGCAGTAATAGGTTCTCCTGGTTGCATTCAGGTCCAACGCAGGTTAAAAAACTACTGGGATTAAAGAAATCAGTCCCATTATGTGGGGATTCCACACTTTATAAATCAGGTGTGACTGTAAGCGCTTTAGGAGAGCCCTCAAAGCTGAAAAAAGGATTTTAAACATCTGTTCCTGCAAAGATACAGCTCTCGTTCTTTCTTATTCTGTGTCTGACCCTTTCACTTATCCCTTCCCAATTCCAGCAGGTCACTTATGCTTTTACCTAAAACTAATTGAATGCATTTACATATATTTGCCTGTTCAGCACATTACACTTGTAACATTTCAGCCCCACCCATTACTGATGAAGTTTCATTCCGGACTACTTTCTGAATGAAGCACAATACAGGACAGCCAATGAGAACAGACCTCATTTACACACACTACTCCTAAAAGCACAGTATCTCTTTATTTAAGAGATTAAGGGGGGCTGGAGAAATGGTCTTGATTTTGTGATTTTATATGCTAAAACAGTCCTAATTTATTTTTACATCATAAGTGGACCTCGGGGTGAAAGAAAACATTAAATAAATGCAGGATATGGGCCCTTCACCTCCCCATTTGGCAAAAATGTGTAGGAGGGTACAACAAGGATGTGTGTTGAGTGAAGAACACCATTTTTTCCTTACTCTATAGTATTCTACAGTATAGTATCTACAGTATTTATATCCACCCCTCATACTGACCACAGCATTCTGAGTATATAGCATAGTGTATATAGTAAAGACTAGAGAGTTTAATTTTGACTTTATATTCTATTTTTATTCTTCTTGTGTCTCTGTGTGTCTGTGCAGTCTCGGTTTCCTCCGGGATCAATAAAGTTTTCTGATTCTGATTTGATTATTCAGGAGAGTTATGGTTATACATTAAATTACATTTTCTTCTTTTTCTTTTCCTGCTCTTTTTCCCATTTGACCACATGTTTTCACTACTGACCTCATCCTGCTCCTTTACATTCAATGTAAATGGGAAATTAAAATGCATTTTCCCTCTATGCCATAACATATCTGAGTGAAACGTGGAAACAGGGAGGGTCTCTGAACTGGCTGAGCAATCTTCCTGTTGGGGTGGTGGGAGTGGGAGTGACAATATTTTTGGCTAATAGTATTTTCCCCACCCGCTGCTGCATGATAATATAATAAAAAAACGGGCATTTAAGAGGAAGCCATTACATTTTAATCAACAATTCCGATAAAAATAGAATTCTGGCCTTCGATTGATACAATATGACGAATTGTTGCTTGATAATGACGACGGACCAGAACTTACTAAGGTAACTAAAGGTCCATTTCAATTTCAGAATGCCATTAAAACTAACTAGGTGTACATTTACTGTCTTTTAAATTTATACACAGCAATGATTAAAAGTGTAAAGTGACCATTCTGTCATACATGACTCATATAGAAAACAAATGCTCATGCATATACAGACACAGACGGTTTTCTGTTTATTTCTAATCTTCTAGCTTATGTTGGATTAAAAATAACTCAAATTAAACAACAGCTCATGGAATGATACTTTCAAAATGTTTGAAATTAAATGTAGGAGACCTTTCAGAAAGTGTTAGCCTATACAAAAACATGCTGCTTGAAGACTGGGCTGTTGACCAGAAGGGTAATCTATAAATAGATTTATAACCATGGTTCGTAGTTTTACAGTCTTGCTTCTTATGTTAAAGTGTCAGAAGAATAAAATGACTTGTTGACAGGTTTACTCTTCACACTCATGCCCTACGAGGCTACAATTACAACTTGTTCCCAAAAAATTACACAAAATTAATCAACTCAAAGTGCCTCATGTTATAGAGATCAACTGCACCCACACAGTCAGATGAAACTCAAAAGGCAGTTACTGTTCTTTCAAGCAATGCAAGCCAATTACCCATTAACAGCATCAGTACAGCTTTCAGGATTATTTTCAAAGCTCTTTTTCCCCCAAAAAGCAGTGCAGGTGTGAGAGGGCACTAGTCACATTCCATGGGATTAATGTGACAAAACCAAAAACACCTCCTAAATGTGTTTTTTCAATTTAATTGGCAGTGGTAATTCACACGCAAAGCTCTGAGAGCCAGTTACCCGCATCCACACACCCTGAGCAGAAATTTGACAGAAATACCACAGAAGCCAAACTGGGAAGTGGCTGACTGCTGTGAACAGAATCAAGGTCATTTGACCTCAGAGGCGCATACCTGAGTTGCTGGAAACATGGAGCTTAATCAGTGAAACAGAGTTTTTTTGTCACTGACACACTGCTGCCACGGCCACATGCCAGATTTCTGTGCCTGCGACAATGTCACCACTGTCACCTGCAGAGAGCGTCTGAGGAAAATGGCACGGCCACGGCTTCATGTGGAACGTGTAGTATGAACAGCACTCTGAGTAAAGGCCAGTTTAACAAAGACTCCAGTCTAAAAAAGGCTTATCACCTGGGCATGTGTTTGTTCTCACTATCACAGCAGCTGAGCCAGAGCTACGACTTTGAAAACATCCTATAAGGCAACATTTAGACAAGATTGATCTGTAATTGACTCAAAAGTAACAGATAGTGTGCCTGAGAAAAACTTTCAAGGGACAGAGTGAGAAGCCAACATCAAAAGGTATCAGAAATTACACCAATCAGCCAAAACAGCCACCAATCGGCCACAACCTTAAAAACGCCTGCCTAATATTGTGTAAGCCCCTGTCACGCCATCGTAAAAACTCTGACTTGTTGAGACATGGACTCCACAAAACCTCTGTAGGTGTGCAGTGGTATCTGACAAAAAATATTAAAAACAGATCCTTTAAGTCCTGTAAGTTGTAAGGGGGGGCCTCCATGGATTGGACTAGCTTGTCTAGTGCTGAGGCTTGATCGGACTGAAATCTGGGGAATTTGGAGGCAAGAAACTCTTCATCATGTTTCTCAAACCTTTCCTAAACAATTTTTGCAGTTTCCTAAGGTGCATGATCCTGCTGAAAGAGAGCCCTGGCATTAGAAATACTGCTGCCATGAAGGAGTGTACTTGTCTGCAACAAGGTTTAGGTAGGTGATATGTGTCAGAGTAACATCCAGACTGCCAGGACCCAAAGTTTCCGAGCAGAACATTGCCCTGAGCATCACACTGCCTCTGCCGTCTTGCCTTCCCATCCTGGTGCTATTTCTTCGAGAGCTGATGATGCTTTTGCCAGTTCACTGGTTCTCTTTCCTTGGAGCACTTTTGGTAGGAAATGACCACTGCATACCAGTAATCCCCCGGTTATGGAGACTCAGTCGTCTGGCCATCACAGTTTGGTCCTTGTCAAAGTTGGTTAGATTCTTATGTGCTTCCAACACACCAACTTCAAGAACTGACTGTTCACTTATTGTCTCATATATTCCACCCATTGACAGATGCCACTGTGACCAGATCAATAATATTCACTTCACCGGTCAATGGTTTTAATGTTGTGGCTGATCTGTGTATACATTCATACATACAAACACACACACACAAACACACACACACACACACACACACAAACTCACACACAAACACACACACACACATACAGTATACTCTTTCAAAAGAGGAAACAGGCCCAATTATCCTCTCTTTATAATGAAACAGGCAGCTGGTCAGTTGATCCTTAAGTACTGACCATTTCAGGATATACTAGTTATATAGTCATATTGCCCATATATTGTCACAATGTCACAATATGTATGTATATATATATATATATAGTACTTGAAAGCGGTGTAACAGCTCTACAGCCTGAACATACTGTGTTTGTGTTTCATCTGTAAACAGTATAAAAAGGTAATAGGTAATGTTTACATTTGTTTACAGGAAACTGTGAGAGTGAAAGATCTGGAATTAAAGACCTGCAGGTTTCTCCTCTCCCCAGGAGTCCACAGGCCAGGCAGGACGAGGGAATGTTCAGGACCAGCCCTGGAGTCCCAGAGATAAAGAGGTGGAAGGGGGTGTTTCTACTTACTGTGGTCCTGAAGTCCACTTTCTCTGAGGGCTGGAAGTCGGTGAGAGGCTGAAGAAGCGTCCACACACCCATACGAGCCCCCTCTGGTCTACACCGGCAGGAGCTTCGAGAGCATTTTCCCAACAAAGTGAGGAGAGAAGTGGCGGAGCGGAGCTGAAGCCCGGGAGGAGGGACTGCCCTCGGCCTGGCTGAGCTGCTCTGGCGCTGGGGGAGCTTCAGTCTGGAGCCTCGGTCTGACAGCAGCTCCGCTTCACCTGTGGACCAGGAGCGAGGAGAAGAGGAAAGCTCACCCAGCCGAGCGCTGGACCTCCACACGGACCCACAACTTAGAGTGGAGCTGCTGGAGGAGGCGGAGAATCAGGATGACGCAACCACCACCTCTTTCTTCTCCTCCTCCTCCTCTTTCTCCACCTTCTTGTTCTCGTTCCCCTTCTTCTTCTCCTCCTCTTTCACCTTCTCATTCTTCTTCTTCTCCTTCTCTTTCACCTTGTTCTTCCTCTTCTTTATTTTACATAATTCTTGTGAATCATGTTCTTCATTGTTTTTTTTTCTTCTTATGTTTTTCAACATTAATCATAATTTTTTTCTTCGCGGTCTTTTCTCCTTGTTTTTGTTGTTGTTGTTCTTTTTCTTCCTCTTCTCTTTCTTCTTCTTCTGCTTCTTCTTCTCTTTCATCTTCTTCTTCTTCTTCTTCCTCTTCTTTATTTACATCACTCTTGTTAATCTTCTTCATTGTTTTTTCTTCTTTATCGTTCTTCTTCTTTAATCATATTTTTCTTCTTGATTGTGTTCTTCGTGGTCCTTTCTGCTTCCTCATTTTACATAATTATCATTCTTTTTCATCTTCATTGTCTTTTTCTTCTTCTTGAATCATATTTTTCTTCTTGATCATGTTCTTTGTGGTCCTTTCACCTTCTTCTTCTCCTTCTCCTCCTCCTTCTTCTTCTTCTTAATCATTCTTTGTCATTTTACATCATTATCATTCTTTTTAATCTTCTTCGTTTTCTTTTCTTCTTAATTGTTTGTTCTTCTTCTAATTAAAGAATTTGTAAAGAATATTTTTTATTCTTTATATCATGTTCATCGTGGTCTTTTCTACTTTTTCTTCTGCCTCTTCTTCATCATTATTCTTCCTCAATTTACATTATTATCATTCTTTTTAATCTTCTTCATTGTCTTTTTTTCCTCTGCTTAATTGTTCTTCTTTATTCATAAACCTTTCTTCTTGATCATGTTCTTCATGGTTTCTGCTTCTTCTTCTTCTTCTTCTTCTTCTTTTTGGTCATTTTACATCATTATCATTCTTTTTAATCTTATACATTGTCTTTTTCTTCTTTTCGTTTTTTGTTTTTCTTCTTTAATCATAATCTTTTTCTTCTTGATCATGTTCTTTGTGATCCTTTCTTCTTCTTCTCCTTCTTCTTCTACATTATCACAATCATCTTTTTTTCCTTATTATCTTTGTCATCATTATCACTGTTATAATCCTTACTGCTGTCTTTTTTTATTTTTCATCATTATCAGCCTTCTTTTCTCCTCCTTCTTCTTACAATCACACACACACACACCTTTAATATTCTCAGATTTTTAATAAATATTCCAAGCTACATTCCCAAACATGCATATCACCCCCCCCCCACACACACACACACACACAGTATTATCAGATACATATGTTTTTGAATTTTCTACTGAAATTTAAATGAACTGAAGGGTGATTCATCTATAAACCTGAGGCTGCAAGACTTATGAATAATTTTATGATTTACTTTAAATATATGACTATGTACGAGTGATATGACTATAGGACTATATGAATTATGTAACACTGTTTTACAAGAAACGTCAGTTCGGCCAGATCTCAAAACAACAGTGATGGATGACAGAGAAGATGATTCTTGACTTCTGGCAGCACAGAATCGGTTCAGTGTGAATTATAATCATGCAACAAGAGGTTCCTTTAATGAAAATATGAAAAAAAGATAGATTCATATGTAAGCTGTTTGATGTTGAACTCACAAATGACTTAGATATGGTTATGGATAATAATGCATTTGCGGTGTAGGCAATAGCACTGATGGATAGGCATGTGGATAAATGGATGGACGGATGGACGGATGGATGGATGGATGGATGGATGGATGGATAGATGCATGGATGTAGGGATAATGGATGGATGTATGGATGAATGGATGGATGGATGAATAGATGGACGGATGAATGGATGGATTTCATCAATAGATAGGTCGGTCTGTGGGTGGATGGATAAATGGATGGATGGATGGATGGATGGATGGATGGATATATAGATGAATGGATGCATGGATGGATGGATGGGTCTGTGGGTAGGTGGATGGACAGATGGATAAACAGACAGACAAAGAGACAGTCAGATAGATAGATAGATAGATAGATAGATAGACAGATAGATAGAAGAATAGATACAGATAATGAACTATTAATAAAATTCGCCTTCTACGAATTTCAGATCAGGATTTAGAGAAAAACACTTCAGGACAACCGTTCTGTGATGAATCCTTCCAGTACATCTAAGTTTGAGATGATTTTGACACCAAAAAAAGGTTCTCTACCGGGACAAGTTGAAGAACCTCCAAAAATAATTTGACCTGAAACTATTTCTTGTAATAGATCTGGGTAGCAGAAGAAGTAGGCTTCATAATGCACATTATATAATATATCTCAGGAGAGCCTGTGTCCATGGCAGCAGTGGTCCCTCAGAGAAGTTCGCCATACCAGCCAAACCACTCTGTTCTTTAGACACCCACTGGAGAATCTGTGGGGGGAATATGACAGCTTTATTAAGAGAAGCTCATTAGTGTAGGAGAATAAAGGGTTCTGGATTCTTCTCATCTAAAACTTTTATTTTTGCCAGTTTTACTAGTTTCTACTGAGATCTCTTTACAGTGCAGCTTGAAAGTAATTGGAAAATGATATTATATTCCAGTGTATTTCTTGAAACATGCTTCTAAGTCTTTAGTAATCCTTATTATTAAGAATATTGGACTTGAAATAAAACAAAGATCAGAAGGTTGAAGGGTCAAATTTACACATAACCAGCAGATTTCATATAAAGAAAACCTTGTAATTTTGGAGATAATGATGCTTTTCACAATACTGAAACTAACTAAACATACAGGTTAAGCAGGTTTTAAATAAAATGATCATGTTTAGTACTTGGTTGTTACTCGCTTGCAGTCGGTGATAGTCTGAAGTTTGTGACCCACAGACCTCACCTGAAGCCGAGTTTCTCCCTGGTGATGCTGATTTGTTCTCTGCAGCCCTTCATTTCAAAACCAGTCTCCTGAAGTAAAGAGCCAGAACAACAAAAACTGATGAACCACACAGCAACGTTCCATCTGAGGTCTAGATGATCAGTTGTTCCATGCCTTACTTTAAAACTTTTAACTGCATATTTCCCATTACCTCAGTGGTGGGAAATACTTGAGTAATTGTATTTCTTTAATATACTTGAGTATTATTTTGGAAAATTAATACTGTGCTTTTATTGAAACTGGATACTTGTACTTTTTTACTCTTCCAAGAGAAAAATACTTCCCTTACATTTCCTTTTAGACTTTCAATGCCCATGAGATGCTCCTCTTTTTCATTTATCAGTCAGTAAATTCGATCAGTCAAATCAAATGTGCACATTTGAAGTTGCTGTTTTTTAATGCATGCGAACAAAGCTAATTTGTGTTTGTGTGAGGTCTGGTGCCAATACCACACAAGAAGAGATTTGCTTAACAGTTAAAACATTGACTTTTGACTTTTATAAATGATCAGTTTCTTACTTTCACTCAGGTCTGCATAATGGAGTTTTAGTTTTAAAGCCTTTTTTGGTGTAGCTTTAACTATTGCATGCAGAAATGAATCATTTTTGACTTATGGAGGAATATTAGCAGGGGTATTACATAAAACATACATTTACAAAAAAAGAAAAAGAACAAAGGAAAAAAGAAAACTGACTAATTAAACATATATTTACCCCTGAGGCCCACTCAGAACCTTTGAGTGATTTTATGCGCCAAGATAGTCCTAATTCATTTTTATACGACAATTTTCCAACCTCTTTTAATCCCTTACATTAAACAGCCTTTGTCACTATGTCTCTGACATATGTAAACGAGCTCTGCTCTGATTGGCTGCTCTTTATTGCGGCTCATTTAGAAAGTAGTCTGTGCCAAAACATTCCTTATGACTTCAGTGTGAATGGGAGGAGCTAAACTGCCATAGGCTGAAAAAGCAAAAATTTGTAAATGTATTGTTTCCCATGACGGAAAAAACAAATATAGCTTTTTTTGCAGCATAGTTTCCACATTTGTACCAGAGAGTGAAAGGTTCCTTTTGAAGTTTTTTATTGAATAAAAATGTGGGATTTGATCTTCCATGATATAAGCAATTCAGAATCTGAGGGAGCAAACTTCACTCATCACTCATCACTCATTTTAGAAATTATATTTAAAACAGAAGTTTTTGTTTGAAACTTTGTGTGGAAATCTATGACATGACCAGACAAGTCCTAGTTGGTGTGCAATGAGCCAATGATGACAGCACTGACATTCAGACTTACACTTTCTATTCAATCACATGATAATTAACTGCCATCAAACACCCAGCCTGAGTCCACAGTACTGAAAATCCACATGACCTTACTGTAGTATTTCACCAAATGACATTGCACTGTTCTACTGCCTACCAGAGTGTCACAGCCTTTCTTTGCTGCCTGGAGAAAGAAGATCTCTGAGGACATCTGGTGAAAACGAGCCGACTACACGCTAAAGTGAACATAAAATATACACTTCTGCTTCAGTACTGCATTTTTAAGGTAAGAATTAAGTATCGTTGCAGATTCTCAAGTACTGAGTTCCATTTACCTCAGTTAAAATGAGCACAGCCACATTTAAAATGAACCCAGTAGAAATATAGTGGACTTTCTACTGTTTTGGCTTAATTTTGGCCTAAAGTGTTACAAAGAGCAGGTAAAGGATTGAGGTATGTTGGTGTTTTAAATGCATTGATATTAAATTCCTCTAAGATATTAAGGGATCAGTCACAATGCATTGTCTGTAAAAGAAAAACAAAACAGTTACTCAGTAATGTGAAGTTTTCTTTCAAAAGCAGTCATTTATTAGTAGGATTTTCTCATATACATATACTTTTAAAAAAGTAATAAAGAACAATATAATGGTCTCCTAGCTTTATTCTAATTAAAGCTTTAGATTTTGCATTCTGCAAGAACGTGAGCCCATAATTTCTCTTCTCTGATTAGTAAATAAAGGTGTTTCTAACACATGTCCACTAGATGACAGTAGAGTACTGTAACAGTGTCTTGCACCAGATTATTCAGTGGAGAGTTTACATTAAAGTGCAAATTTCACAGAATTTCAATTTCATGATTTTTTTTTGTTTAGTTTTAATAAAAATAAATAAATAATGGGTTAAATAAACACCATTCAGGCTTCAAAAGGTACCGTACACTCCCTAGTCCTCGCCCATTCGTGACTGCGGAGTGAATCAGCTTGGGCTGACTTTTGAATGAACCGCAATACAGTGCAGCCAATCAGAAAAGAGGTCATTTGCATATATCAGTCTTTAAGGCACAGTAGCCTTAAGTAGGTAATTCTGAAAATACAGTTATTGGAAACAGTCATGTCAAAATACAATTTGACTGGTTTTCATATGTCAAAACACATAAACATCATAAGTGGACCTCGGGGGAAAAAAAAATGCAAGAAAAAAAGCACATGGGCTCTGAAAAAAAAAAAATAAATAAAATAAAATAATATTAATAATAATAAACAGACAAATAGTTACTTCCAGGGTGCTACACATGGTTTACTCACTGCAGTAAAGCTTTAAGGTACAGAGCCCTGATAGCACTAATAACAGATATCAGAAAAAAGCTACCAGGCTAAAGTGCGAGAAGTAGCTAAAGCTGTACTGAGAACAGCCAATGGCTTTTTCCACTTGTCTGTTAAAGCAATGCTGCTTAAAAAACAGCTGAACTTGACCTTGAAGGAAATCACCTCAACAATAGGTCCTCATGGTCAAGAATTACTACCAGTT
Organism: Brycinus macrolepidotus; assembly: GCA_037974445.1. NCBI lineage: Eukaryota > Metazoa > Chordata > Actinopteri > Characiformes > Alestidae > Brycinus > Brycinus macrolepidotus. Next base: position 45,912,940 of record JBBPCZ010000001.1, on the reverse strand, counting down.
CTGGTCCTTGAGGGCCAGCCTCCATCACACTTTTGTGATTCCCCTACTCAAACACACCTCTGAAAGCTGTTAATCCACAGATGAGCTGATCTAGGTGTGTTTGAACAGCGAAAGTCACAAACTGTGCTGGACACCGGCCCCCCGGGACCAGAACTGAATAACCCTGCCTGAAGATCTCTGAGAGATGTGGATGTACAAAAAGTCTCAGCTTTCTGAGGCCTTGCTGTTCACTTGTTCATGACTATATCCAATCAAGAATGAAGATCTGGTGGGTCCGGCTCTTTTCATCTGCCGGACACATGAAAGCTCCTTTGAGAGCTGGCATAAGTGCTGAAACTCTGGACTCCACCAGCATAAGTCTGCCATTGATGAGGCCACGTAAAGCAGCCCTCTTAACAAAGCGTCCGTTCATGCGTCTTTCCCACACTTCACTGGGGCTGGGGAAGCAGCCTGAAAGGGTTAGACCCGAGAAGCAGCATTAGATGTCCAGAGTGGAATTCTGTGGGTCATCAGAGCTGTTAGTGGACTAATTTGCATCAATTTAAAGGTTTTTTTTTGAGTGAATGAATCATCCTATGAGTAATTTCAAACATCATTTTCTTTCTCATAGAATGGGCTCAGCAGGGAGGGTTTGTCTTCCAAATGGCAGATTAGATCTTCTGGTGGTTCCGTGCAAAGTCAAGAAATGTCTCATGGGGAATATGTGTGGTGAAATCTGTGTGTGTGTGTGTGTGTGTGTGTGTGTGTGTGCAAGAGTGTGTGATTATGGCAATAACACCAGACATCTCAACAGTATCTTACTATGCCATCAGTGTAGCAGTGATGTAACACATCTGACTGCAGCACAAGAACAAGGCACCAAAACAGTCCTGACAAACTGTCCAACAAAAGCGGTTTCCTTTTCCCTCCATCCAGACCCCATGAACTTGTGAAATTCAACAGGTGTCAGTCTGAGCTGGGCAGCGTGCCCTCAGCAACCCGGCTTACTTTTCCAGGAGCTATAAATTTCAAGCCCTGACACTTAAGATTAACACGACAAATTCACACCATGAAGTGCTTGAGGAAACACAATAGTTATACCCAAGTCATCTTTCCTTTACACGGCTATTGTGCAGCACTTATAGTCTTTGTATAGTCTTATATAGCTTCATATAGTCTTTATACGAGTGAGCTTGTTTCTCCTAATTCATTATCGTTTTTTATATCATGCACATTAAAGGCCCATATAATGGAAAAGCATTTTTTCCTCATATTTAAAAAGAAATATGAATACAAAAGAATACAAAACCATCAGGCATTGTATTCATAACCATTTCATGTAATAACTTTCATTAAGGGAGATTTTTGCTCTTTAAAATTCAGACATCTGGTTCCATTCACCACCATTGTGAGAAATTCTGACTCTGTAAGTTTCCCTAGAATGATGCATTTGACACCAAACCCCTCTGAATGACTTTGTTTGTATCTTAACCATTTAAGCATGCAGAAATGAATGAAACGTAATAAACATTTCTACAGATGTACCAGTTTAGCCAGTATGAATAAATTTCAAGTATAGTCCTTGGGCAGAAAGGAAGAAAGCTCTGACCAAGACACCAATTTTCCATAAAGCAATAGAAAAATCTGTTCTAATCTGTATCTAAGATCTCACATAATTTTGTACTTTCTCCTAAATTAAACTGTTGGCTATAACGAGACGTTCTTATGAATGGGACAGTAAGTAATTGGACAACCCAGTTTTCAATAAAACAGTCATGTTTAGTACTTGATTGTTACTCCCTTGCAGTCGATGACAGCATGAAGTCTCTGACCCACAGACCTCACCAGACGCTGAGTTTCTGGTGACACTGTGTTGTTCTCAGCAACCTCTCATTTCAAAACCAATTGGCTGGAGTTAAGAGTCAAAACAACAAAAACTGAGACACTAATTACTTACAGACTGAGCAGTAATGTGCTGCCTACCTTTCTGAGATAGGAATCAGTTACACATGACCCACTCCCTTTAGTTACAAATGTGTATATTTTGCCTGTGCATGTTTTTCTGTTATATCCCTGAAAATCTGACTGTGTACTAATAGTATTCTACCGATAATGCTATGGTAACTACACTAATCTCATATTCTATTCAATAAAATGATCAAATGCAATCATGGACATAACAGTGTAAACTGTCATGCACTTTATAATCTGAAGAATCTGAAAAATTCCAATATTTGCAGCAATTTTTCCAGTAATTTACTGTTTATTTACAGTACACTTACTGTACTTTTAAAAATCCAGTTATTAAGTACAATACTGTATTTGCACTCACATTGCTATTTTTAGCCCTCCCCCACCACCACCAATGTGTTTCTAATGTACAGCTCAAATCTGCTTTAATGTTCATGTACAGCCGTCTGTATTATGTAGTTCCACATATAAAGTTAAAAGCAAACATCATTAACTTCCCGTACTAAATGCCTGCATCATGCATATATACATGCTGCTATATACTGAACAATCAGTTATGTTAACAGATACATACACCTGTTAACATTTATCTTATATTTATAGATATAAATCCATATTACGTATTCATATTGTAGATTGTATATTAT
>JBBPCZ010000001.1:45896515-45910243 GCA_037974445.1 Brycinus macrolepidotus | reverse complement strand
CAAATTCCTTGTATGTGCTTGCACATACTTGGCCAATAAACACGATTCTGATTCTGATTCTGATTCTGATTCTGATCATTAATCATACCATAAACATCGCAGCAATTACATGAACTTATAGTTATTAAGAATAAAAACCCAGCATCTGTTTGAATGTAACATTATGGGATAAAAAAAAGTTAACCAAAATACACAACACAATCATGGCATCAACATTCAACGTAAAAACAGGTAAAGTAGATTCAGCTGTATCGTTTGAGCAGAATTAACATGCTGTATCAAAAACCCTGTGAAATGAACTATAAATAAAAAAAGAAACTTTACAAAAACTTAACAAAACCACAAAAATGTTACAAAAGTCAGAGCCAGGCTGCTCCAGACTGCTCAGTCACTTTAACAGTATAGTTTGCAGATAACAGTTCATTACTGTCAAATCCAACAACTGAACTTCTTTGACAAGGAGCTTGATGAGTTCCTCCCAGAATGCCCCTTTCTGCCGTATTTAAAGGGCTCATGTCCTACATTTTTGTTGTATTTTTTTCCCTTTGAGGTTTGGGTTTATATACCAAAGACATTCCTAATTCATTTTTACATTTAAATAAATAAACAAAATAGAATAAAAACAATTACTGTGTTCCTGCGTCTTTAAGACTTAAACATGTAAATGACCTCTCTTCTGATTGGTCGCCCTGTTCTGTGCCTTATCAAAAACAGTTCTGGCTGAAACACTCATTATAATGTAAACATTTATGACCAAGGTTAAGCTGCTGTAGGCTGAATGGGTGAATACTACATATGCAAATGAGCTGGTTGTCGTTACAGCAACTGTCAGTTGAAAGCTGTAGCTTAGTTTCCATACGGTATAGACCTGGTGAGTGAATGGTACTTCGTGAAACTTAAACCGTGTTTAACTACTAAATCAAACTCTTATTTACCCAAAGTGAAGAAAAAGTGAGGTTTCAGTGAAATGGGCCCTTTACTGATTACTGTAGATTACAGTAGGATTTCCACTGTAAATTATCAGAATCAAAATAAAAAGATGTTGGTGATCCCGGAGGAAATGTTATGTTACGACTGCACACATTCAGAGACACAAAGACACGAACAGTATAACATATAAAGTCTAAAAGTAAACGTAAAAGTTTAGCATTAACATCTGTTTTTTTTTACAGTGTCTTTGTCATAGTACATTTCACAGCGCTTCTCTGAGCCTTATCTCTAAGGCATAATGTGCTGATGAAGAAGCAGGGCCATGTTGCTCCCTGACTCATGTTTTTATGAGGGAGTGAGGGTTCCAGGTCTCCAGCTGCCTTCAATTTAAGGTCATCTACACTCACTATCTCATCCTGCAGAGCCTGCAGTGTCCCGTTCTGACCAAAACAAGCTCCAGACTGGGACACCTGAATGGGACATCTCTGTTCTGCTTCTTCAAAAGTGTCATTTAAAATTACCATAAGGCTTGAGCATCTAGGTTAGGTTGAACAAAGAAGCAAAAGATGCTTAACCCCTTTTTCATTCAGGATTATTATTCAGATATTAATCTGAAGACCTATTGTTTTGTAATTACTGTGAATAATTGCATGAATTAAAGTGTGGGCCCACAAAAAGGTTCTTTAATTTTCCCATGTGTGTGTGTGTGTTTAGCATTCTAGAGAAATGTTATTCTGAGCTCCTACATTCCACTTTCAGCTCTGCTCCACTGTTGGCAGTGCTTGAAAGCTTGTGGACAGGGATACGGCGCCTCAAAGCTACACACACACACACACACTATACACACATACATTCCAGTCATTCTCGGCCTTTGAAGGCGGCATCATGTCTGTAGCCCCCTTTTTCTAACCTGCTCTGTATTTTGTGATGAAGCTCAATCCGACACTGCTGGTGCTTCATCTCTCCTTTCCATTTCATAAGTTTCATGTAGTAAACCACTCTCTGAGCATTTTTTTCATCTTTATTGTGAAAACATCCTCAATTTTTCAGGGTTGCATTCACAGTGTGCTGAGGTCTATTGCTCTAGGTTCAGCAGTGGCTTCTGAAGACCTAGAAAAAGAACTAGGGCTCCTAAGTGGCACGGCCATCTAGTCTCAGACCCAGTCATCAGGAGATTGCAAGTGATGCCACAACCATCTGAGGCCGGGAGTCCAAGACATCATAATTGCACATCTCCCTGGGCAGGTTGGATGGTCCTCCCTCTCCCCCATCACTTGATGTAATGATAGCCAGCATGAGTGTCTGTTAGTTGATGTAATAGAATTGGCAGTTAGTGTTCTCCTCCAAACGTGTTGAGCTGCCCACACAGGCATCAATTCGGTTTGAAAAGTGCCAAAGACTTCTCTTTTTTTGGCAACTGCAGAATCTGTAGTTTCATATCCATATTCACAACAAGTTGAAAATGCTGCTCCCCGAATAACAAGTTTATCTACTTATCTGTATAAGTGTATCTAAAAATGTATCTAAAAAGTCATCTAAATAAAGTTTGTTTATTTGATGAATGAAATATATACGGCACTTTATATTAACCCATCCATTACTGATAAAAAGCCAACAGCAAAACTGTTGGTTCACGAACATAAACATTAGAAACGCCATAGTGGACAAGGGAAATTTACTGATCTTTCCAAAAGTGTTGGGCTGTAATGATGATATGGCAGAGGACTCGAAACAAGTAGAGAATTTAACAGAATATTATGACGTAAAATATAGATAAATACAGATACCGATTACAGTGTTGATCCAAGTTCGTAGTCTTTAACACATTCCACATAGAGCAGGGACAAATGTTAATATGAAGGCAAGACATGAGATGTAATCCAAAAACAACAAGAACAAAATCGAAAAACAAAAACATGAGCTTCATACTCAAGGCTAGAGGCATGAGTCAGGGTACAAAAACAGTCAGCAACAAGAATCAAGAAAAGGCTGTGATACAGACCGTCCCGTTCCCAGTGAAAGGCATTACATCACAATCTACATTGAGTACTTAAATACTACAACAGGATGTCGTTAGATGCGCTGGGTGAACATCTATAGCTCCCCCAGCGACAAGGAGGGTGAACTGCGGCTCAGGTTGTCACATGGATTGTTTAAGCAGTTTCCTGCAGGATCATGAAAGTTTTCGGATTCAGATTCTGATGGGGATGAAATCGCCAAGGATAAAAAGTGGTGAAGACAAGTCCTCAGTGTTCCCAGCATAAATGATGGCTACACAATATGTAATGTGCTAATCGTTAATACTATACGAGCCTTCACTGTACTGATTGAAGAAGGCTGCAGTATGTAAATGAGTCCTCTAATCAATCTGTGAACATCCAAACCAATCACAGTTCCATATAAGTGTTTCTGTGGGTAGTTTGGTGAATCAGGGTATTCATGTTAATAAAAGTGTTTTATTATGTCAAAATGATGCAGGCCAGTATTTAACGTTATTATATCACTGGCTCAAAAACGTGTTTGTAATATATTACAAAGTGCATCACAATAATTTTTTTGATATCGTACAGTCCGTACTTGGCCTTTGCAGTTGACCTTACCAGAGCAGGGTCGAGTCATTAAAAGCAGCTGCGTTTGTATTTGTAAGGTAATCACAATATAAAAGGTTTGTTTAACCAAGACCAATTACTTTCTACACGTAATTGATAAAAACGACCTTTAATTCATTCGGGCACATGTGACAAAGTGAAACAAACAAAGAACAAGTCAGGGAGTGCCCACCCTCAGGCCCCAGCCCACCCACTGTTCTGCCTGTTTCTTTTTTCCAGTATATGAACTCTCCTGCAGGTCCTATGCTGGAGTAAACAGGATGCTCCTCACCGTGTTTACAGTCTCTATTAATGTGGAATTCCATCGATTTTTCCACATTTCTACATAATCAAGTCTTTGAAGTGTAAACAAAGTCGTTCAGGGTGGTTTGATGCAAAATAGTGCATTGTGGAGAAACATCCTGAATCATATTTTTGGCTTTTATATCAAAATTTTATCTCAAAACAATCATGAAGCAATGTCTCGGGCATCAGGCAGTTTATTCACATGCATTCATTTCAGGCACTGAACACTGACGTCTGGTTCCATTCACCATCACTGTGATTAGTATATGTGCACAAATTTCACTTCAATGTAATTATACTAAACTATAATTTTCATAATACCATAATTTCACATTATGTTTGGTATAAAAAAATTAAATGTAAAACATCAATCACTATTATGTATTAAATACTGTTTACGCGGACTATTGTACTGTTTCTCTACAAAAACTGAGCAGTTGCAGTGTATGTGGTCCTTGTACATAAATGTATGTCACCGTTCTAATGCTACTGTGATACAATACTGTGAATATAAAATACAATAATAAAATCAATATTAGACTGTAATCACTCAGAATGTAACATGCTTCAGTCATGTGAATTTTAACTTTAACAGAAGTAGCACGTAGATATGTTTTAAAATCTGGACAAATAAAGCCAAAATAATCTGCCTATAGAGAGATACCACTAGAAGTTAAGGGGAAAATGTGTTTTTGTCTTTAATCTGTGCATAACAGTCAAATAACATAAATAACAAATAGTTAAAATAGAAAGAAAGAAATAAATGATGATGCGCAAAACAGCTTTAACTGTTTTAACTGTATCTGCCAACTAACAACTGTCTATGAACTATCTAATAGTGCAGTATTTTAACATTTCTTTTAGGGCAGATTGAGGAAGGTTTAAAAAAAAAACAGCTCTCAGAATGCAGTCGGCTCCCATCGTTCACTTAAAATCGTTCACTATTTGGACTGGTTCGTTCGCGACCAGCACTTCGCTACTCTGAGTGCCTTTGTTTCAGTCTTTGCCAATTAATTTTGCAGAAAAGCCCCTTTAAAGCCCACTGTTCAGTCTAACCCACTCCAGTGTTCCTTTACACCACCACTGAACAGTCCAGGGTGCAAATTCTTACGGATTTCAAAACATAAACAAGGCATTTGGCTGATGCTCTTATCCAGGGTGACTTACAATCATTAGTTACAGGGACAGTCCCCCTGGAGCAACTGAGGGTTAAGTGTTCAAGGACACAATGGTAGAAAGTGGGGGTTTGAACCTGCAACTTTGTGGTCAGCGGGTTCACGGCTGAGTGTTTTACCCACTAGGCCACTACCACCCCAAAGAAGGAATTTATCAATGTACAAAATCAAACTGATGTCTTCATTTCATTGAAGGAAGTTAATACTTTGGTCAGAAATGGCTCTGTATCATTTTAAGGCATTTCAAGTCACCACAGGGTAAAAGTATCTCAGTCTAACAACCAAAACAAAGGCAGACGCGATGTGATGGATGTGCGGAATTGCGGAAATGACTTTGTGCCAGTGAAAATCTTGTGCAAGCCAAGGCCACAGGACTGTGCTTGAGAGTGGCCTGTGCTCTGTTCATACCTCCAGAACAGAGGCACTGTGTCTGTGACAGATTCTTTCATCTGCTCAGCTGGGGTGGCAGGGCGGCTGACAGGTGTGGGATCCCTGCGAGGCACATCACCTTGGAAATAACTTTGTGTTTCCAGACTCTCTCTCTCGCTCTCTCTTTCTCTCTCCCTCTCTCTCTCTCTAACCCCCTCCCAATCCATCCTTGTCTCTCTGTTCTCTCTCTCTGCATTACTCTTGTTCTGTTTCTCTCTTCTGCTTTTTCTATCTCACTCTCCCCCTCATTTATATGTCTCTTCCTGTGTCTCTCTCTCTCTCTGCCTTTCTCTCTTTCTCTTTCTTTCTTCTTCTTTTTCTTCATTTTCTCTCTCTCGTTCTTTCTTTCCCTCTGTCTCTCTATTCTCTCTGCTTTTCTCTCTTTTTGCTTTTCTCTTTTCTTCTTCTTCTCTTTCTCTCTCTCTTTCCCTCTCTGTTTCTTTCTCTGTCTGTTACTCTGTCTGCTTCTCTCTCTTCTTCTTCTCTTTTTCTATGCCCCTCTCTTTGTCTTTCTCCTCCACTCCCTCTCCCCCTCCCTCCTTCCCTCCCTCTTCCACTCTTTGCTCCCCCTTCCTCTCTCTCTCTCTCTCTCTCTCTCTCTCTCTCTGCCTTTCTCTCTTTCTGTTTCTCTCTCTCTCTCTCACTAGTGACTGGTGGAAAGTCGAAAGATGTGCCATTTAACTCAATTACATATAAATAAATATAATATAATTACAAATAATTGAGTAATTAAATTATTTACAATGTAAAAAATGCTGCATGTGGTCTTGGGTCTTCATGCTCCATCATGTTCTCTGGAACATGAAACAGACAGTGAAGCAACGTCTCCTCTGCGTAGGACATAAATGTGGCAGCTCAGTAATAACAGTAATAACTGACCCTTCAGTAATGATATTAACTGAAGATCCTTTGAACATGTAGATCTCATCTTTCTTGAATGCATGCGTGAAGTTATCCACGCTGGTCATGTGAGCGACTTCACCACCTACAAATTGTCACATGACATCAAGACAACTGGTAATTTAATTTAGAGTAGACTGTTCAGTCCAGAACACTGTTTTACAGCTTTACGAACCCAAAACAAATTTCTATCACAACTGTGACCATTGAATTTTTTTTTTTTTTTTTTGCTACTTACACTTACTGCCGCCATTCTGATGAGGTCATGTGCTAGCACCCCTCTTAAGCCGGCCCTGTGCTATCTCTCCTCAAGTCTTGATTTATGGGAGCTGGATCTCTGTTAGGTCTACAGAAAATGAGCTGTTTAGTGTACTCTCTGTCAACCCTGGAGGTAGAGGCACTCTTTTATTTTCCAGTTCACTCCATTTGAATGGCAAAACATTTGCAACCGCAAGAGATGAAGCAAAGTCTCGATGATATTTCCTTTCAGACAGACGCATACACAAGCACACATGCACACAAAGACAGATGCAGGCCACGTTAAGGGCTTTGCAGACTTAGCAGATTAATCTAGAGTTAGGGATGTGGTAAAGATCAGCCATCTCCAGCAGGCTCAGATGAGACAGTGAGCGGAGGCCTCCATATGGAATAAGTAAGGGAATTGCCAAACACCAGTGAAATTCCACTCAGGGAGCAGTGTGAGATCGCAGCCCGCACAATAAATTACAGCCCAGGGCCTTTGATATTTCTCTTTTTGACCCTCCAGCCCAGCCATCTGGTACCCAGAGCAACCTGCTTTAAAGCGCAGCTCCCTCTGCCATTAAAGCAACGCATGGCAGCATTAATTATGTGCTGAAAAAGCCTGTTTATTTATCACACAGGGAAAGCCAGTCGTAAATCTGGGTGTGAGTGACAGGCCACTGTGTGAGGAGGAGGAAGGGAAGTATGATAAGAGGAAGAGTCGAGATCAGAAGGAGAAGAATGACGAGGGGTCAGCGCAGGGTTGAGCAGGGATGAAAACGAATAGGCTCCTCTCTGAAACATCACTGCCACCTCATACTGGGAGCTTTTTTTATTTTTTCTCAGAACTGCACATCGTCTATTAAACACAGTAGAATAAGCAACATCTAGCAACAGTTGCAACATAATGGTGTGAATGAAATGCTGATGACCTGAACGTCACCCTTCCAGATTTCAGTGTAAGAATGAAAAAAATGAAAAATGAAGAAACAGCAATGCAGTAAGACGTGCCTTGAAAAAAAGAAGAAGAAAAAAAAAGACCAAAAGTGATTATTGCTTCACATGCCTTTTTTGCAACATGATAGCCTGTTAAAAGGTCTGTGCTGTAACTCAGGCTGTGAGGGCATTTTATGCATGTTGCTCAAGGGCCTGCAAGGCTCAACTCCATTCCATAAAGTGACCAATAAATCCAGCGCCCATTTCCAGGGCTTGTTAATGGAGACCAGCGAGGATGTGGAGATCCTTTCTCTTTTGATCGAGCCGGGGCCGGTGTGCGCATTTTCACCATAAAACCGCGAGTTGAGGAGGAGGGCCTGGGGGCGACATGGTCTAATGATGACATGTGAACACTTTTCCTGGGTAAAAGCAGACCCTGGACAAAGGATCTCCCTCCAAATGTTTAGCAAAATCACATCAGTCAAGGCCATGTTCTACCACAGTGCTGCAGGTTTGCTGGGAACATCTGGCAACCTTAACGACAACTCAAAGGATCTACCAGTTAAATATATATGAATTTAAATGTGTACTAACAATCACTAAAAGATTAAAAACTACTCACAGACAGCAGACAGACATAATAAACCAACATCTGATAAATGTTTTTAAATGTTTTCAAAAATCAAGGCAGGCACCAGGTCTCAGGTCAGAGTCTAGTGGTAGTTTTAGTAAAAAGTGCAAAATGGGTGAAAATCTCCCCCACCCAAAACATGTTTCACAAACTCTCTAGATAACAAGACAGCATCTGTGTGTTTGATGCAGCATTTGATTAGTGTTCATTTTAATGAGGCATCCTTACAAGTTGACAAAAGTGTTCTGGATGTCTGTGAGAAATATAAAGGAAATGATTTTGTATTTTTTGACTAGGGAATCCCCTTGCATCCCCTGAGGAGTGGTAAACTACCATAGAATATGATCCTGATCTTCCAGAAATACTTGTCTTTTTATTTTAGAGCTTTGACAGCATGTGTCATGCCAGGTATAACCTAATACAGCATGCACTTTGTGTCTTTCATTGTCTTGTTGTCCAGGTGTGTGTCTGAAACAGCCTTTCCTCTTGATCTACCCAATCCAGCTGGGTTAGGAATTAGATGGGGAAATGAGGCTGAAGGATATCTGATCATGACTGCGTAACAAAGTCTCTCTCTTTCTCTCTCCACCACTCCTTCTTCCTCTACTATTCCCATTTTTTTCCTTCTCTATGGCATATTATCCCTCACCTGCACTGCCCTGCCTGTCTTGAATGCCTGCTATCTTCTCATTTTCAGTCTCTGTCCAAGTCTCTTCCGGCCATTCCCTCAGTTTAATCTCAGATCCCACATGCTTGCCAAAACATGGCTCAAAACTGAAGAGCTTTCCTCCTCCCTCCTCACTGCCTCTTCATATTACATGGTCAAAGTAAAGTATGCTCTTATCTGTTTCTGAGGAACAGAGGCTTATTAATTCCACTGCGAAAAGACTACTGTCCACATTCACTTACTGTAAATATGACTTAACAGTGGATTTGCTAGGGCTCCCACGTGGTGCAACTATCTGAGCACTGGTCCTATTAATGGGTGATTGCGAGTTCCATCCCTGGTGGCCCTGCAGACATCAGTGACCTGGGAGTCCAAGACAGAACAATTGGCTCCACTCTCTCTGGAACCTCCCCCTCCCCCATCACTTGGTGCAATGCTAGCCAGCACAGGCATTTTTTAACTGACGTAAGAGAATTGGCAGTCAGTGTTCTCCTCAAACTGTGTTGAGTTGTCCAAAGATGTGTTAGTGGGAGTGCAGTGGCACTTAACATGACTCGGAGAAAGTCATTCTAACCTTCACCCTCCCAGTGGTATTGCATGATATGGGGAGTCCTAGAAAGTGGGTGGAACTGGACATTCAAAAAATGCCCACACTAGCAGGATCTCATGAATGTACATCCATTTGTCCCAAATTTCATCATGTATGTCAAGTATATCTATATAATTGTGTATATGAAACAAAATGTTTGTTGTTATAAATTGTAAATTGTTATAAATGATAAAAATGTAAATAAATACTTCATTATCCATCCAATTTAAACACTACATTATTCAATACAATCAATTCCATTCCATGTAATCAAGATTATACCAATATAATCAATATTGACAGCTATACACATATGGAAATTAGATCATTTGCAGAACTCATGTCCTCTCTGTAAAAAGCAATGATCTAAATAACCAGTCAGTGTTACAGAACTACAAATCTGATGCACCTCTCCGAATCCTCAAGTTTGTGCTATTTACTGTGATACAGCAACAGTGTTCCTGTGAACTGTTCAGCTATAGGCTTAACAGGAGACTGGCTGATCTATTCGAGAATTATGCCACTGTGTCATGAATCAGCGATGATTCAGACTCAGAATCATGTCCCCGAACAAATAATTTCACTCATAATAAACAATCCATATTTCAAATCCGTATAACCGGAGTGAGTGAAAGTGAAGTTGTGGGTGACAGGCAAATTCATGCTGCTCTATTTTTTCAGTGATCAGTTCTCAGTGCTAATGTTTACAGAAGAGGTTCTGGCTATCCCCTCGTTTTCTGAGATGATATTAATGTTGGTTTGTATGGAAGGGGTGTGGAGATCTCACACAGGAATTCCTGGCATGTGGCTCCCGCGGCATCTTGGGTGGAATGTAGATAAACCAGGAATGAGACGTATCTCCTGGTATTGTTTAGTTAACTTTGTTCCTCACTGCACTTTTCATCAGATGTTTCTTCAGTGAGGCCTGCAGTTCCCATTCTGGATATTGGACACCACTTTTACCTTTTCATGCTTAATCTTAGGGCCTTGATGCACTTACAGTCAACCACCGTGGCTTTGCAAGCAGCACTGTCCACATTTCCACTAGGAGTCACATCAGAGCTCATACATCCCCCACCCTGTCACATCACATTTGTGGAGCTTCCACTGGTTATGCTGGAATTGCATCTTGCGGACATGTACAACCACAATATTTCAAACAAACAAACTGAGGGTACGCGGGGCAGCACACATGTACATGTAATGAAAGCAAGTATAATGTCACTCTCAGATGACAATAAGAGGGGCAGTGAGTTTGACTGGCCACCAAGGGTTCCCGAATGGTTTGGTTACATGGCTGAGGAAAACTGTTGAACACTGACTGGGAAACTGAACTTGAAACCAAAAACACACACAAACAAGAACTAATGTGAGTGCCAAGTGGAGCTTTTATTTACAGATATCTGAAACCTAAAGATCAAATAAACTTAAGTGTAAAGCCTATTATGATCCCTTTTGGGGTTGTCTTATACCAACGTCCCCTCTCCTGAAGTCTAAGAGAGCCAGGCCTTTAGAGTGTCTTGGCTCCTCCCCTGATTTCCTTTAGCTGTCCCTGATCAGAGGAGTAGACTTGCAGTAAGAATGGTGAAAAGCTTTTAAATATTATTTTTTTTTACATATTTTTAATGGAAATCTTTGCCAAGATATCTAATGTACAGTTCTCTTCAGAACTTCCAGCTCTCTTGGTAAAGATGGCAGTTACTGATAAACATCTGTTGTGTGCAAGGAGCAAGGGAAAATGATCATAGCCAATAATACCCTAAAATAGTATATTATATTAACCAGTGGCATGCTTTCTCTCACATATGGTCAGTTATTTCAGTTTTCTTACACTTGGCTTTGCACTGTTCATATGAAACATAACATTTCAGTGTGGTAAAAGGGGAAGGGGGAAATTACTGATAAACAGTAAACAGTAAAAAAGTACAAATTAAAAACTAATAAAGAATAGCTCATCCTTATATTAGGCACTGATGCTTCTAGAAGTCCAGGGTTGTATGTTCAGTAGTTCTGGTGCCAGAATAGTTGTGTTGCAAGTCAGGTTACAATACTACAGCATTGAGAATAGAACTGCATGATAATGCTTCCAAAACTATTTACCTTAATGGAATAATGAGTCATATAAACTGTGAGAAAGACACCATTTCTGGCTTTTGATGTGTTTACAGCCTGAAAATAAACACTTTTTGTGTTTCTGCTGGTGTTGGTAAGGGATAATGTTGAAGTTTAATTGTAGATTTACTTTCTTGCAATGTAATTTCAAGGTAAGTATTAGCTTACTTGTAGTGAGTAAAAGGCATTACTCTCAGTTTAACCTAATTATTCAGGGGATCCAGTCACACTTAAGAGGGGAAAAGTACATATGGAAAAAAATATACTGAGCTTGAAACACTTTTGTTTGCAACAGGCCACCATTCATTTTTCTTATAGAGAAAACCAGCTTAAACATAGAATTCCTAAAGTGGGCATGATACTAAGTTCACAAAGATGTATGACATCAGAGGAAAGTTGCACACAACTGTAAATGTTTCTACATTTGCACAGGGTTAATCCTAGCACATGTAACAGTATGGTGCCATTGTTCAGCCCTGGGGTCATATTTGACTTATATAATCTCACCACTATGAATACACGTGCGCTACATATAGGAGAAAACATTTGACTCCAGTGACTGTCCTTTCGGCCCACTTTTCATGATCCAGTCAAATCCTAATGGGTAAAATCTTGTCATCTGATTTTATTCCCATGTCCCACAAATATTTCCCAAACCTAAATATCCCTCTTCAGTAAGAACTGAGTCATGATGAGGAAGAAAAATGCCCTCTGATTTACAAATCGGGTTTACTTTAACCAGAAACAAGAAACAGTAGGACACAGTGATGGTCTTACAGGATGACTTACGTGTGTGTGAGTGTGTGTATGTCTAATCTAACCACATAGTGCTGTATCCTTAGTAGTCTTCTGGTTGAAAAGTTTATTATAATAACTAAATGTATCTTGGTTTCCATTATACAGCGTTTGTCACACTGTACCAGCGAATCAGTGCGCTTCAGCATGTGAACCAGCGTACGGGACTGCGGTTAAGGCAGAGTACATTCTTTCAGTATTATTTCACTAGAGCATAGCTAACTGCCTGTTGTTCCAGATCAGGTTGGCCTCAAGCAATAGGCTGATGAGGTTTGGATGTCTCTGGTTGGCAGGCGTTGCTAGGGCAAGCCCATTCTTGGTCGTCCTGCCTTTGTGGGAGAGTTTTTTTTTTTGTGGGATTAGTTCCTCATGTACACAAAACGTGACATCTATGAGTTCAGCACGTAACTGAGGAAGGCTTGGCCTGAGCGAAATGAAGAGAGAGTCAGTCCAAAGAAAATGATTAGATTAGTGCCTTTAGGAAAGAAAGCCTAAGTGTCAGGGCGATGGTGTTAAAATGAGGGTTAATAAGGATGTCATGCATTATTGGTCTTGGCGTTGAACATCTTGTTTAGGGATTGTGAGCTGAAACCTCTGAGCACTCTAATAATCCAACCTCTAAGTGTGTTTTCTTCCAACAGAATAAGCCAGAAAAGCACAGAAATGACACATTTGTGAGGCATATCAATCCGCACTCCACATTGTGTTCGTGATACGGATTCAGTACTAATCAGTGCTGATTTTATGTGTGCTAACATAACACAGATAAACAGAGTGAAAGGGAAAAGCGTGACATTTCATGAAGTGGTGGAACAGCACTGGCCCTTTGTCACAGTTATGCGAAACACTATAGGAGTAATGCTTTTACTGATTACCTCAGGCATTCCAGATACAATGAATTGCTCAACTGAGTGAGTGAGTGTTGGAGTGTTGGAACTAAATGGTACATTAAAGGTCATGGGAATCAGCGTTGGGACCGTTCCACCACATTGTGAGGGATAGTTCCATGTTTCCATTCTACAAATACACACTGTGACAGCTCAAAAAGATTAATGTTTTATTGTGGTATTTCAGACTTGACAGGCTTAAATGCAAATCACACAATGTAATGTACCCTCAGGGGTCTTGAGGTCCAATTTTACACCTTTTCCCACCATTAGAAATGGGCATATTTGTACCTTTTCATAACCTACTGTTTAAAGTAGAAAAGTAAAACAGAAGGCCTGGGGTGTATGGAGTCAGCGTGACTTAAAACATTTAACTGACATGGAATATGTTAAAGTTCCATCATAATGTTCTATTATAGCTATTAGTACTGTTTTTCCAGGAGAGTATGGTATAGTGTTGCCTCTAGGCAGGGGCGGATCTACCGGGGTGGCATAGGGTGGCAAATGCCACCCTAAAAGAAAGCCTTGCCACCCCTGCTGCCA
>JBBPCZ010000001.1:45878034-45896415 GCA_037974445.1 Brycinus macrolepidotus | reverse complement strand
ATAGATATATATATATATATAGATAGATAGATAGATAGATAGAGTGCAAACAGCCCCTGATTATTCACCAGAGGATGTTATTATAGCAAACAGACCTGGTTATCTGTCTAACGCAAAGTTTAATGTTGACTTTTATGTCGAGAAAGCGTTTGTACAGCGAGATGCTCGGTTTACCCTGGAATACCTTTCAGTGACAGCGGCCAAAAAGGCTGGAGAGGCTTACGTAGCCTTCTTCAGTCATTTACTGTCAGCTCTTCAGATGCAGCATTGCGTGCGTGTGGAATGATCCAGTAAAACATGTGAGACATGCTGTTGATCCAGAAACACTGTGAAGACATAAATAAAAGTCTAGTTCAAATTCTTGTAAAGTTCTGCGGGGTGCAGGACTAAGTGTGTACGCAGAAATACACCTCTGGGCCGCCCACTGAAAAAATAGCAAGGCAGTGTAACTACACACCATTGAGAATGCAGGTTTAACATAAACCCATCCAACAGTTAAACTTTATTTTATATATTAAGCGTAAGTCAGCTCATAAAAGACAGCTGTCACATCAGCGAGGACTAAATAAATGAACTGTGTTAAATCAAAATACAAATGCAGATATTTATATTTGACTGTCCCTGGGCTGTTTCAGTAAAAAGGCACTGTATCTAATTTACACTGACTGACCACGACGCAACTGGGTAGAAAATCTGAAGTTTCAGATTCAAAACTGCTGTAAAACTGTTCTGATTCTGATTGTCCACAATACAACACCACTCATAGAAACAATTCAAACATCATCATCTTAAAACAGCTTAAAAATGAGAAGTAAACCAATAAGGGGACAAATGTTAACAATCTGTTTCCTAAGATAATGTCACAAGCCCAGAAACAGTACCTCATACTTCTGCCTGAAAAACACAGAGTTTGTGGAGAGTAAATAAACACATTTAATGATAGTTTTCTTCCATTAAATCTATTTGAGTAGAGTGTAAAATGAGCTTGAGTCTGATGTTTATGGACACTCACTATAAGTTTCCTATATGTTGTGTCCACACTAATTACTGAGAGTCCCTTATATCTTTCCTTGATGTCCTTAATCTGGTCGCCATGTAGATCCACATGCTTGTCTCCTCTGCCAACATATTTAGTGAGTCTGTGGGGTACAGATCAGGCAATACCAAGGAAAGGGAGATTCAAACAGCTGTTCAGAACCAGCTGAGACTGACTATCCCTAGACACTACGTCATGACATTGCATTCTATTATTAAAAACCCATCTATCCATTATCTGAGCTGCTTATCCTAACCTGGGGTGCTGGAGGCTGTCCCAGAGGTCATAAGGAGAAACGTGGAGAGCCTGGACAGGTCACCAGTCCATCACAGGGCAGACAGATTGCTACACACACTCAAACATACAATCTCACCTAGGGGGAATTAAACATCTCCAGTTCATCTGATAAGAATGTCTTTGGACTGTGGGAGGAAACTATATAACCCCACACAGAAAGAAACCCCGGCCTGGATAGATATATATATATATATATATATATATTGATTTCAGAGATATAATGAAGGACTGATATATATATGAAGGACTGATATATATCAGTCCTTCATTATTTTTGTCCCTCAAGTGTGGAACAAAGACCTTTTATAAACTCTGGCAAAACGAAAATTGGAGGTAGTTCTGGATTTTCAGTGTAGTTCATTGAAAAATTCACGTCCTGGGAAAGGGGCTATTTAAAGGGGCTATCCGATTCATTTTTTGTATCACATTATAATGTTTTAGCGATTTTTAGGACTACTTTATATTGATTTATGAACCAAAATCATTCATGGTTTTTACACCATTTCCCTTCCATTTGATTTAGAATAAAACAGACTGTTTACACACACACACACACACATATATATATAAACAATCTCTATTCTGATTGGCTGCACTTTATTGTGCCTCACTCAAAAGACTCCCCATTGCAACACTCTTTTTAACTTCATTGTGAATGGATGGAGCTGAACCACTGTAGGTGAGTGTATGAATTTCGTCATTGTGAAGACACAAACAATGAACTCAAAACTGTCTGTTTTTGCTACTTAATTTGCGTATCTGGGAACAGTTGTGTGAGGCCTGCAGTGATGGGGGTTCATGAACATGAGAGCAGCTCTGCAGCCACCCACTGCCCACCAGCATCACAAATGAATCATAAAATGGCCACACTGATTCACAGACAGGCCAGATCCAGGATATGCAGAATCTATAAACAAAAACACCCCCACACACACTCTGACAGGAAAATGCTTGGGACTCATACACAAATCCACATAAACACACAGATGCACAAATGCTCATGCAGTTGCGTAGCGCGTATAAACACCCAACCACGCTGACGTTTAAACACACGGTCGTAGCCAGTTTCTACTCATTCCTCTGCTAGAGGTGGACAGTGGATGGTGGAGCATGAGGCGTGTCTGTACGAACACTAGACGGGATGAAGGGGAAGTCGTAAAGAGGGCCTAAAAGTCTGCTTTACGATTTAATGTGACAACCAGAGTACACAAGCCACTCATTAGGAGAAAGCCCCTGCTGTGCCGGGTCTATCTGGGCCAAAGCGACAGACATGTGTGTGGATTAGACCCATGCTTTCCCATGTCCAATAACAGGCCAGGCACAAGAAAGTGAAGTGGGGTGTATACTTTTCACTGACGTTTCAATGAGCAATTAAGCATTAATTGTTAAAATAAGTGAGGAAACAAACAATAAATTCCCCTCCATGTTCTCCAAGCTGCCATGTGTACAGTGTCTTTTAATTTAATGATGTGTAACAATGTTCGCTGAGTCAGTCACTGTCAGCAGTGACTGGGCCTTTTCTGATTTTTCAAGCTACATTCTTAAAAAAGAAGAAACTTTAGGTGATGGATTGATAGATATTTGATTTAAATAAACAGTTAATTATTATAAATAGATTTGTATTTTCATTCAAAAACATCAGTTGTCCTTTATATTGTGTAAAAATGTCATGGTGATCAGACCAGTAGAAACAGTCAAAAAATCCAAAATAAGTCGTCCAAAAGAGAGAGCCCAAAAAATATTAACTTCCATTTTTATTCTACTGTAAAGTTACTATTGGGATTGAGTTCAGTACTGAAAAACTAAAAAATATTAATAATAATACAAATGTGGACTGTGCAAAAGTTTGGACACCTTTAAAGTTCATTTCTTTTTCAGAGCTTAATTGACTCATTAGGCCTTAACCCAAGTCAGATGTAGAGGATTCCAGACTGTCATAAATTCTGTGACCTTTCAAACCTTTCAGGATGTTGGGCTTACACCCTACAGGCATGGGCTCATCTTAGCAGCTGACTGAGGCTAAACATAATGTACAAAAGCAAGAGAACACTGTAAAAGATGTCTAAACACCTGCTTGTAATTTTACTGCCTGAAGTGTAATTAAGAAATGAAAATTAGAACTGCTGAAGTGAAGACAAGACTGGGAAGGGCTTAAAGAAAAAGGGGAAAATGCTTGTAGTCTGGTCAGGTGTGTGAAGCAAAAATCCCACATCACTTATCAGAAGACACAGGAAGACTTGGCTGGCATACAAATAGTGACGCACTGGCCCACTGTGCAGTGTTGTTGCATGAATATTATCTACAAAGAAGGGTCATCAGAAGATAACTGTGATCTCATTATTAAAGTCATCAGCTGAAGTATTCAACATCTCCCTTAGATAAGTGAAAGGGACTTTGTGGTCTGAAAAAAAAGTTTCGTTTTTTTTTTTTTTTTTTAGCAAAAAATGTCTAAAGTTTAAAAAAAAGGAGGAGCACTTCAATAAAAGAACATCTCACCATCTGTTAGGCATAGAGGTCTTTTATGCATCAAGGTCGTGTGACAGCCAGTGGGACAGGAAAGGATAGGGTGAAGAAAGGACTCAAAAAGAAATGACTTCCACAAATCCTGAACACTAATGTCAAAAAATCAGTGAAGAAACCGATTAAGAAAAGAGGCTGGATATTACAACAAGACAATGATCCAAAACACACACCACAATCAACATTTAACCACCTTAAAAAAGTACAAATTAGGGTTCTGAAATGTGAATCTCAATCTGAACAAAGTAATATCTGACCATATCATAATAACAGCATAATAAAGGAAAAGTACCACATGGTTCATTTCCATTACAATTACACATCACAAAGCTGGTGTCCTTACACAGAATCTTTAGATTTTATGTGAATGGGCATCCACAGTTTTTCCACTGTGGAAGCAAGGGTTGGTTTTTCGGACAGGAATCAAGCTTTGTCATGGAATACATAGGACCAGGTTTGAATCCCTATCCAGGAAACCGAATCTCAAATGTTTAACATTACTCATTGTAATAAATAATCAAAAATGTCCCATACAAATGATAGGAAATAGTTAATCTCTGCTGCTCTCGCCATCCTTGCACCATATGGAGTCTATCAGGAGCCAGGGGAGTGGGGAGTTCTTTAGATAATAGGATGTTTATCCTGTGTTTGTGCACACTGCAGCCCAGCTGTCATCTGATAGATGGCTGAGCGATTGTCAGGAGAAATACCTCGCTGTAGACATGAAAGTCCACCACAGCTTTGAACAATATGCACTTCCTCCTCTGATGCTCCCCCCCCTCCCCAGCGTCCTACTGCTTGGTGGGCTTTTTTTTGCGATGTGTGCCTGTGTGTGGGGTCTTTGTGAAAGCCCTAGCTCTCTCTCTCTCCCTCCCTTGTTCCTCCTCCCTAAGCAGTCGTCCACAGGCTAGCGGTGCCTGGGGCTAAATCAGTCACACTCTGATGAGACATAGCTCAACAATTGAGAAGAAGGGATTGGCTTCCTCGGGATTCTGAGGCTAGCCTTGACATGCTTGAGCTACCCTTTGAATCACACACCTTTTCAACTCCTAGAATGGAGTGTCAAGTCCTTTCGTGTCCTTCAGATCGCCACTGCTGAGTGTAAAACCTCCCAACACAAAGGGCCAGCGGATAATGGCTCAACATCCGGAGAACTCCTGGTTTGAATTTTAGGTGGGGCGTCAAGAATTATTAACTTAGTAGCAGTGAGCAGTAGCAGAAGAGATATCCACTTACGACTGGTCTCCACTTGAAGAGGAGAAAAACAAAGAAATAATGAAAACCTATCCAAATCCAATGGGCCGGACAAAGGAGATTTGAGGACCATGAATACTTTTTTTTTTTTTTTTTTTTTAAATGGAACTGATAATTGGGGCATATTATTCAAATATATCATCATAAAGAACATGCACTCGTTTATGTAAAAAAATGGGACAACCTTGTTGATCCATGAATCAGCTGTGAGAGTTTCTTCATGCTTGGTCACTGATTTACTTAAAAATTCAGGTTTTCAGGCCTGAAGAGTCTCATAGCTGTCCTACCACCTATCTTGTATGTCGTAACTCTCTCCACACGTCTTTATGCACAGGTTGTAGCACGTAGTCACTGCCAAAAGCAATTTGAGTCAATTGAATGAGAGCTGAATGACTCATTCACACATGACCCTACCCTTATATTTAAACAGCTTACAGTGGATGGCCGGAGGTAGAGTAGCATTATGAGTCAGCTTCTTCCAGGTTGGCTTTTGGATCCACTTCAGCAAAGAGTGAAAACTTCCATGTGGCAACTTATACTGTTTATTACATTAATGTCACTGTTCTGATAAACAACCGCCCTTTTATCTCGTTGCTAGGAGTATTGTTCAGTAAGCAAACATCACTGCTAATGCATCACCACCATGTTTATACCCAACAGATCAAGGGACTCTTTCAGCTTCTGTAATTTAGGGGAAACAAGTATTCAGAAGCTATATTAAAATGTACATAGTAAAGGTTAAAATAAATATACTCAATATTAAGGCTGCAAAAATAAAAATTGTCATGCAAATTGCACCTGATGTCATTATAAAAGATGCTATCATTGGTTAGGAAGATTTCACACAAGTACCAATCATGGTAAATGCTCTCAGGGACAACTTTATTCAACACTTGAATGAAAAATGCTCCAGAGCTCCTGCAAACACCTTAAACACTCCTGTAATACTGGTTCGATACCACGTGGAAAGTTCACAGAACCAGGTGCGGACATATGCGGCACGCAAGATTTCACAACTTGCTCTCAGGCTAATGGTAAGGAAGGTAAGAGAGAAGCCAGCAGTCACTCAAAAGACTTCAGGATGACTTGAAAGCAGAGGGAACAGTAGATACACAGAGAACAGTAAGAACCGCAATAACCATTTCTACACCCCATACAAAACTCTAAAAGATGTGCGTCTAAAATTTGTGCCTCTAAGCATTAAGACTAATCTGAGCACAGAAATCAGAATGATTTGATAGAGCTGAACATATGGCCCCAAGAACACCACTCTCACAGTGAAAGTATGAAGGTGGAAGCATCATGACTCAGGGCTGCTTCTCTGCAAATGGTACTGGGACGTCATTGAAGAAAACGATGAGTGGAGCAAAGCAGTGGAAGACATTAGAGGAGGATATAATCTCATTTAAGGGGAGATGGTAGAAGCTTCAATTCTCAAAAAGATGAAGGCGTTTGCATGGCCGAGCCCATCTCGAGTCTCATTGATTAGAAGGACCCTTATAACCTTGGTGAATTGAGGAGTGTTTCCCAAGAAGCATGGACTAAAAATTTTACCACAATGCTACAAAAAGCTGATGACTTCTCACTGCCTCATAAAGTACAAATGCAATTAATTTGTGATGTCTGAATACCTTTTTCCCGATTATTTTTTCTTTGTGCTTATGAATGCATACTAAGCAATTTCTTCTGGGATTAGTGAAGTTTTCTGATTTTGATATTTTTTGTACATATTTAAGAACCAAGAGAAAAACTCATGTAAACTGTTTGAACTTGCGTGTAAAATTGCAACGGATATATGCCCTGGCAGTATATTAAATAAAACAATCTAGTCTGAATGCTTGCTTCCCCTCACTGCCGGTGTGTTGATGTTATCAGGCCAATGTGATCAATGGGCTTCCCGTGAATAAGGGATAAGCTAACAAAAGATACTGTTGTTGACTTTTTGATCTCTCTCTTGTATGATATGCGAACAGCACTCAGTCCAACACAAAGTAGGTCAGCTTGTGAAAAACAGCCCCTAACATGTGCTCGTCTAAGTAGAGGTGAATGGCTCAGTAACTAAATATCTGCTCACTAAATACTACTGCAACGTGATATACAAGGTTAATACAAAGACCTCCGAAAAGTGAGTTACAAGCCCCTTCTTGCAACAGTTTTCCCTTTTCAGTGGGGATGACCTGGTTTACTGTGAAACACAAAGTTGAAGAGTTACACGGTGGTGAAAAAAGGGCTACCTTTTATTGAACATAGAAAACAACGGCGCGTAATAAATAGAGAGAATTGTACAAACAACAACAAAAGTAGGTCTGATTTTCTTTTGCACAGCAGCAAAACAAGAAAAAAAAAAGGCAGCTCCAAGGCCCGGCCAGCCTGTCTGCAAAGACACAAGAGTAGTCCAAGTGTAATCTGTCGTGAGCTTACTTACACGTGCCTTTGCGATTCTCTCTTCCAAAATTTCCACGGGCAAGTGGTTGAGCTAACCTGAGGCCCGATTTAAGGCACCTAGAGTCAAAACATCTCTCCATTTGTAAAGGCATCTACACGAAAATAAAGGGGGAAAAAAACGTAAGAAAAAAGCTTTACACATCACACTAACAGAGTGCAACACCTTCGCAGTAAAATAGCATTACTCTGTTCTCCCTTTACAAGTGGCTCAAAAAAAAAAAAATGCACAACTTGACATATTCATGTGTAAGAATCGTTTGTCCATTTGTAATGCACTGGTGTGGTATGTTGGGATCAATCTTTCAGTATTTTACAGCATGATCCATCCCACAGAACAGCAGGCATACTGTTGGGGTGGGGGTGGGGGGGTGGGGGGAAGAGAACAATCTACTGGAAAAGTCCATTCTAGCCAAGCAGTCCTTTGATACAGGTAATATGTAAAAAAAACATACAAATCAACAAAAGAAACATGTACACACTTATACAAACAGACAAACAGACCTCAACTGGTGTATTAATATACAGTAGGCATTTGCTCTCTCAGTAAGGCTTGCTAACCGTAGATTTGGTCCTGTGGCGTCCAATACTGTACAATACAGAGCCGGAGGAACAATCAAGACTGTACATCTGGAATCCATGGAGGGAAGAAAAAAAAAGTTTGGGACCATTAAGGGGGTACTGAATATTAAAACTGATCATTTACCTCCTTCGAAATATAGCAACATCATGTAATACGTGTCTCATACCTGATCAACACCAACTAATTTACTAAACCTATGAATACAGCTAGAAATCAGGGGGGTGGGGGGGGATTGTGCCCATGGTAAACGAGGCAACTCTTCTTTTACACATGCAATTCCTGAACTACAACAAAAAAAACACCACAGGGGAAAAAAAAAAATTCAAAAAGTAAGCACAAAAAAAATTATGTTCCAAGCAAATAATGCAACCCATGACTGTGATTCAGAATTGTAATGTTTAGATGTGGGGAGAAAAAAAAAGTGCACGCCATGTTCTCTGTCCCTATGGCAACTATCAGTTACCAAGGCAACAAGGAGGCTGAGTAGGTGCGGGCAGCATGCCCAATGCTCTTGCTGCTGCACACGGTGTGCGTGTCAGTTCCCTGTAAGAGGAAATAAGGCACAGTGGAAATGAGAGGTTATTTCGCATTTGCTGGGGTTTTCCCCAACATTGGCAGAGGGCAGGCCCAACCCTTAGAATATAAGGCAGTTTCCCCTCTGGAAACTGGGCGGGGATTGAGGGTTGGGGGGGAGGGGGCACTCTTGAGGATACTCTCAGTCCACAGTGTGAGGCTCCAAAACAAAAAGAAACCCAAACAATACAAAAGTGAACCTTTCCTGAAGATCCGTCAACCAACTCAAGCACTCTGAAACAAATCCGATCTAGGTTGCACATCCAGCGTGGATACTAAACAAGAAGTGTCACCAAGCAAATGGAATCTGGTGAGTGAGGAGGTTTTTAAGTGGCAGCCAAGCATAGAACAAGAGATGGGACAGTGTGCTTTACAGTCTTTATGCCAGAAATTCGTCCTGTGCCGTTGGTCTCTGGTAGCCTCCATTAGGATGTTTGTGCTCATCCAAAGAGTAGCTACCCTCATCCTTCTTCTTCATGCGGTAGACCATGAGACCCACAAGCAGGACAGCAAAGGCCAGGCCCACCAAGCCACCTGCAATGACGCCTGCGAAGACAAAAAGGGAAATCAGAAATTAATGTAGTACTCGCTTATTTCATCTGTGTAAGAAAAAGTTGTATACAATTTCTCAATACTGCAATTTCAAAATAAATAAATAAATAAATAAATAAAAATCAATGCCCTTACTTTTAATATGTTTGTTTTTTTTTTAAAGAAGATATAATCTAATTGAAAGGTTCTGTAATAATAAAAGAATGAAAAAGCCATGTTAACTGTAAAATTGTGCCTTTTCTGTGTTCAGTCCAACAGATATGTTGGGCCAGTTTCTCAGACCCAGATTATGCCTAATTCTAATCTCTTAAAAAAAAAAAAAAAAAAAAAAATTCCAGTGGTGATTCAGCAATGCCACTTTGACAGTTTAGTCTAAGACTAGACTTAATTCATGTCCCAGAAACAACCCTTTGGTTTTCAAAGAGTCAAAACATTTTGCCATCTTTTCAACCATTGTGATGCTACACTTGGTATGAGGTTTGACATCAAAATTCTGCCATTGTGGCAACCCTGAAATGAACTGACTCACTATGAATGAAGTTGCTTAAAGCTGAGAAATGCAGTACATGTTCTAGAGGATGCAAAAACCAAAATGTCTTTGCCTTTGGAACAATATAAGTTTAAAGCAACACACACCTGCCAGGACCTCCGTTCTCTCCAGCAAGTTCCCGCCCTCGGAGGCACCCAGAGTAATCTCGTTATCGTGGTTCCCTCCTCTTGTTTTGGGTCTCTCTTCAGGGTCAAAGTCAAAGTCAGATTCTTCCTGTTAAAAAACAAGTAAGAGTGAGAAGAGATGGTGTTTGAACATCTGAAAATAATGTTTCATCTTGAATATCTGTATTTATGGGAATCCGATAACCTTACAAAATATAAAATATAAAAAAATAACCTTACAAAGTCTTTCACACATAGGGAAAATGTATAATATAGTGAAGGCCAATGAAAAGAGTACTGAGCCTCATGGCACTAAACCATTTTGCAAGTAACTGATTTCTTGGAGCACATGTATGAACAGTAACCATCACGTAATTTAAGCTCACCGAGTCACAATTCACACTTACCGGGGGTTGTGCGTCAGCCTTCACACGAGGAATCATGTTACTACCAATATAATCATCAACAATGGCCTGAACTGTTGTGGTCTCCACATTGTCACCTGAAGTGTCAAGATCAACAATCTCTCTAGCTGATGTCGTGGCCAGAGGCGATGGTGTGGTCTCCAATAGTGTGTCAGGAGCGTCAGTTGATTGGTCAACGACTTCAGCATGAACCGTAGTTCCACCTTCCTCTTTCTCAGGCACAAGCACTGTAGTATCTTCCCAAACATCTTCAGGGACAGCTGTGGTTCTTGATTGCTCTGTAGTTTCAGGTATTACAGGCAGCTTCTCATCTGGAGGAGTGGCAAGGCAAGCCAAGGCAAGTTTATTTATGTAACACAATTCATACACAAAGGCAATTCAACATCTTTTACATCAGTTAAGTCAAAACAAGGTGCAAATTATACAGACAAAGTTATATAAAGCAGTAAAGATCACCTGTGAGGTACTAATCAAGCCATGGGATAACCTTCCAGCATTAATGTGTTTGAGGCAACTTTGTAATTGTTTTGACATGGCTGCTAAAAACTAAGATCAGAGTCCATTAAAACACCACAGCTTCAGACTTGTTTTTGTTTAAGTCCCTGGAGTCAAAATATGCAGCAAAGCTACATCTTTTATCTTTGTTACCAAAAAATCCTTTTTTTTTTTTTTTTTTTTTTAAATCTTTGTTCAGCTGAAAAAAATTCATCCAGTTATGTTCAAGGCACTCAGAGAGTGAGAAAGTAGTCATTTAGTAAAAGAGCTAAATAAACCTGCATAGCTGTGGTAAGATATTCTAACGTCTTGTAGTATTTGGCCAAGAAGAAGAAGGGATAAATTAAATAAGAATGGCCCAAGAACTGAACCCTGGGGCACACCACAGGTCATGTGCTTTTGCTAGATACAAATTTGTACATTTTAAAGCAGCTCCTGTCCTGAATGGACAACTTTAACCAATTTAGGGCCGTTTTAGGACTGTTCCTGAGAGTTCAACCCAGTTTTCAAGTCTAAGAGTATTTTGTGATTGATGGTGTCAAAAACAGCACTAAGATCAAGCAGATTTAAACAAAAAGTGTCTTTGGCTATGGTTGGGTGGGAATCCTGAATAATAGTCAAAGCAGAAAGGTTAATGAACTTGGAAACTCTCTCAATATTTTTTTTTTCCAATAAACAATACATTTGTAATAGGGTTTTGATTATTAATCATATTCATATCCAAGATTTTCTTTTTTAGGGAATGATTCACAACTACAAAAAAACTAGACATGATAGAGACATTTGGTAGCGTATCTGTTGCTTTAGAGTTATAAGTATTTTTAAAACATTGGTTGGGAGAGTGTCAAGCCTGCATTTGGACGGTTACAATAAGGATTCATAGGCAACAGCACTGCACCGTGACTTTAGAATCATATTTTCTCTGTGCAGTGGTGTTGAGGGAAATGGAGGTCCTACTGGTCAGTCTAATATTGATATTTTTTAAAAGAATATGCAAACTCATTGGATTTTTCCACTGATATAAGTTTAAGTGTATGTGGGTTAGTTAGTTTGTTTCAGTTTCAAACAGAATATGTTTATTGTTGACTTACGAGGCTTTGCAAATAGGAGACCTGTAAGCATGAAGCCTATCTTTGCATGTCTGTGAATTTAGAAGTTTGGTTTTGCATCATGTGTGTTGAGCCTTCCTGTTCTTTTGGAGCGGGATTTCTCTGTTATGAAATGGTTTGAACCCAAACTGATGTTATCCAAGCCATCACAATGGCCTTTTCACCATTATTCAGTACAGCATCAGACACATGGTAGAATAGATATTTTGTTCATAAAAAAATTATACCTTTTATGCGATCATCTACATATAAGGTAGTCTCTTCTTGTTCCACATGAAGAACTGTTGTGGTTTCAACATCAGGAATGTCTTTCACATGGATAAGTGACTTGACAGTGGTTGGAGAGGGCTGGGTCTCGGGGATTTTGCTGGTGTGAAGCAGAGGTGCCTTGGTGGTGGGGCCTGCTGTTTCAACATCAGCGTGGGGGATGACTGTTGAGGGCAGCTGGGTGACCGTCTGTTCTTGAGCTTTAACTGGAGCGTCTGTGACCCAGGCTGTTTTTGTCGTATTGGTAACTGCTTGTGTTGCCACCTCAGTGGGCTTGATGTCTGTCAATGGTATGGACTCTATGAATAGAAAGATCATCAAGTTAAAACAGAAAACAAATCAACAACTATAAATCATTTCAGTGACAAACCCTAGTTTTGCGTTATTACGTAAAGAAATGTGATTTTGCTTTGTTGTGATCAGATGATCCATTAAGACGAACAGAGTCATACTGGAGGAGGCTGGAGCAATCTTTCATCTCTTAAACAGTCTTGTTGACCTCAATCCTGGCTTGTCAGTTTACTAATAATTTCAGAGAGTGGACAAATGAACGCTATCAAAATGTTTGCGTTCACACAATTCCAACCATTTCACTATTTTTTACAACATGTTGCAAATATCTCATTACTGTCAACAAAATCTCTTATTTGCATTTGTCATTTTTATTTTTATTTTTTTTTTAAAGAAATTGCAAAGATCTGTTTACTCTCAATCAGAACTGACCAACAGATCAACAGAAATGGTCCAAAGTGAACTTTTTGTTCAGACAGCAATACGCTAGGTATTTTTTAATCATAACGTCTTTCAAATGACATCAAAAAGAGATTTTACCGTCATCTCCTGAGCCTGAGATCTCCGCATCATCTCCTGATGCATCCTCATCCTCAGGTGGAGTACCAGAATATTGCTGAGAAAGAGATAGCGAGAGAGAGAGAGAGAGGGAGAGAGATTAACACACACAAACATTGTAACATGCAGGATGTGTGGTTAATTAAGCTTTTAGTCAGAATGTTATAGAAGTGTCTTTTTCATGAGATCATGTGACCTCTTGCCATGAATGATGCAGGTCTGTCCTCTACATGGAAACTCCATGGTCTGTGGGTTTTTCTCTTTGTGACCACAAAACAGTGACAACTTCAAAATCCAGCAGATTAAACAGCTGCTCAGACAGTTTCTGGTAAACAACACTCTTAAGGAATATAGATCAAAGGCCTCATTAAATGGAGTCAATGCCCCGAGTGCCCTGGCCCTGCGGCCCTGTGTCTTTATGACTCACTGGCCTGTGACCCTGCAGCCCTATTTCTGAATATGAGCACATGAATGGACTTCATGGAGCCAGTCTATCTAAAGTGGTCTACCAGCAGTGACGTGACTTGAACAACTGCTAGGACCATATTTATGTTTTATTTGCCTTGTAAATCAAACAATGCAAGACACTGTGGGCCAGATTTCCGGACATCACATTCTGGATCAAGCCTAGTCTTGGACTAATGTCATCAATGAAATCAGATTGGGTTTTTTTGGGGGTTTTTTTTATTTGGGGTCTAGGCCTAAGATTAATCTAGGTTTAAGAAACTGGCCCTGTAGAGAACATCCTACTGTTGATTGACTCATAAATTAAATTCTCTCGTTAAATCTGATTCTGAGGAAAACTGCCGGTTGAGCAAGAAATGACCACACCTAATTAGAAGCAACCACAAACTGTCAACACAAACTTTCAATAAATATTTTAAAGGTTAATGGTAGTCAACCTACAACTGACACTGAAGTGAGTCACGAGGAAATATTCCAGTAAATTATGAGAAAACTTAACGTTAACTCAAACATAACCTTTACAGTAGTCTGAACAACTGAGCTGTACACTTTAAACTATAACAAAATAAATGAGACTGAAAATGAAGCCTGAAGGGTCACGTAAAAGCTCCTCAAACTGAAGCATTGGACTGCTTTAGTCCAGCCCTAACACTAAAGCTGAGCTTCAGTAGGCCTCACTGCAGCAGCCACTGGCCTCAACAAGGCAAGCTATCACTTTTCACAACGTTTCCGCTCCATAGCCAATCACAATGGAGCCCTGGACTCGGGGTCATATTACAGATGGGGGGGAAAAAAAAAAAAAAAAAAAAAAAAAAGCAGTGAGTTTTAGATGGCTTGGTTCATCCAATAATATTAAAAAAATAAATAGACAAAATATTAAAAGAATTCTACGACAGTTCATAAAACTCCCCTCTATTCTGCCCTTTGACTCGCATCATTAGTCAACCTCTAGTTCTATCAAAATGTGCTTTTCTCAGTTAACAGGAACAGCAGCTGTGCAGTATAATGAACTGAAATGCCATTGTGAAGGGATTTTTTTAATCCCTAGGCTCCTAATCACGAAATCACACTGTGTCAACCTATGATTAGCTGTAGTTGTGACTAGACTTTTTCAACTGAGACCATTTGGCACTGCAGTGCTGTATTTCCAGAACGCCAGTGTGGTGTAGGTACATATAAAGCATGCTGTAAAGCTGAGAACCACACAGGCATGTGTGTGCATGCAGTTATAGCCTCTTGCATTACAATGACGGAAAAGAGTCCCGTTACAACTTCCACATTGTCACTTCCATGCCTATCAGACGGCTCAGCTCTTCAACACAACACTCCTTTCAGTGCAAACTGTTTACCTGCACAGTATTTACTCCCTGCCCTTGAGTTCTGAAAAGTAATTTGGGCGACTTAATAACAGCACAATGGTCCGTAGATATCCGACACCGCCGAGCTGGACTACGGCAAATGGCCGTGTTAATGCACTTGTTTACGGAGGTTTTACGCTGCAGAGGAGCTGCTGGGAGGGTAAGGCGGCGTATAAATAGCCCAGTGCGAGCAAAGGCCACTGAACACTCACATAAGTGCGATATCCCACCTCTGCCTCCCCTCTTCTCCCTGGGCTGAGTGAGTTAGGGGCTTTTTGGGGAGGAGAGAGGGGGGTTGACATTTCACACAATCTGCTGATTTCCTGAGATCACTGAGATTTAAGGTTCCGCCGAGAGGACGGCGCATGGTTTTCTTGAATGCAGGAACGTGGAGGAAGATACCAACATGAACCATAAAACAGCAGTGCTCAAGACCTGCTGTCTGAAGAATAATGGCACACATGTTGGCATTCCGAAAGATAAGGAGCCCCCCTCCCCCCTCAGCTTCCACTCATTCACAGTCAAGGCCAGCAGGTCTTTCTGGAAGGACAATGGGGAAAGTACTCACGGGACGCATAACCATAGTTCCATATTGAACTCTTCGTGAGAAATATCCCTTTAGGCCTCATTACAACATTTACAAAAAACAAACACACTTTGCTGCCATCAAGCCAGTCATGCTCTTCTGGACACAAACCCAGTGTGACTCCGGCAGCGCCTGGAAGCCTTCAGCCAACAAGTCTGACAGGAAGACGTTATCTTTCTCTGCTTGGTACGCTCAGCATCACTTTAATCCACAGAGGCCATGACAAGGCCTCTGTAAACACAGGCCTTTCACAGGCAAAACCTTGGAGTCCCTAACAGTGGATGAAAACTGTTTCTCACCAAGCCTGGCCCCTTTACTCACAACTAGAGCTAAACAATTTGGGGGAAATAACTCACTGAGATTTTTCCGGCCAATAATGTACTTTAAATCACAATTGTTTAATTGTAAATTAAGGTTCTAAGCCTGTTTTGGCTTGTTTACCACCTTTTCAGGCTTGAAGTCTGAATGTAGGACCAGGTGGCCAGTTAGCTGTGGCTGTGTTGTCCTGAATGTGAGTATATGGGTGATTGGTATATGAGTCTACAGACAGGCCCATGTTATTTCAAGCCATTTCCCACTTTAGAGTCGGAGCAACGATGTTGTTTAAACCTTAAACAATGTTGTTGATAATGTAAGCTATAATTATTTTAGAAATTATAATGATACAATGAATGGAACTGTAAATAACTGCAGCTCAGGTGAGCTAAAAAATTGCATGTCCTGTCCTAAGCAAATGAGCAAACGGACAACAATAACACCACCATGTGAAAGATAATCAAAGACGCTTATTTTACAAAGAATGATCTATATATGCCAGAAATGTGTCACTTCAACATGGTTTGATGATTCCTTTATTCAAAAGAATATTATGCTATTTAGAGGTTTCACAGTTCGCTGCTAAATAGGCTTATTTACAGTGGCACTCAATGCAAAATGTGTGGAAAAAAAAATCTCCCAGGTCTAATACCTTTGCTCCCGGGTCCCCCTTCTTCCCACCCCCCTCATTATCCTCACATAAACTGCTACAGAGGCAGACTCCGGTTCAAGGGCAGCATTGACTGGCCTACACACGGGCACCTCTGGAATGCGCCTTATCCCAGGGGGATTGAGGTTATATTGAATTTGTTGACAAGAGGCTTTCAGCACCTGCCCAGAGTGACAATCCGTTAAGAAAGAGAGAGAGAGAGAGAGAGAGAAAGAAAGAAAGAGAAAGAAAGAAAGGAAGAGTGATAAGGAAAGGAAAGCAAAGAAAAGAAAGAAAATAAAGAAGGAAAGGAAGGAAGAAAAGAAGGAAAGGAAGAAAGATAGAGAAAAACTAGATAAGGAAAGAAAGAAAAGGAGAGAAAGAGAGAGAGTGAGAATGAAAGAAACAGAAAGAAAGAAAGAAAAGGATAAGAGAAAAAGATACAAACAAGAGAAACAGAGAAAGAAAAAGAAAAACAAAGAAAGAAAAACAAAGAAAGATAGAGAGATAGAGATAAAGAAAGAAAAAGAAAAGAAAGAAAAGAGAAAGAAAAAGAAAAAAGAGAGAAAGAAAGAGAAAATGAAACAAAACAAGAAAGAGAAAAGGAACAAAACAAAAAGTGAAATGAGAAAGAAAAAAAAAGTAAAGAAACTAGGAAAAAAAAGAGACTGACACACGAATAAAAGTAAGTGAGAATTAGCCCTTTAGCACGGTTCTAACAGTGAGTGCCTATAATCAGGTGGCAGTACACTGAAGTGCTGAGTGCCTTAACTACCCATTCAGGAGGGAAATCGGACCGTTAACGCTCTGCTGATGGGCTGGACAATACATGTGAAATGCCTCAATAAAAGATGAACAGTTCACACTCACACAGACATCACCACAAGTGGAGCTCACACACATTACAGTGATGGAACAGCCGTAAATATACTGATCAGTGCCAGCTCCTTCACACCACCGCCTCTGACAAGCCCAGACTCTTCCACGTAGTCAAGTGTCACTAGTGATCCAGAATAACAACCGAAAAGAAGAATGACTGGAAAGAAACAAAGCAGCATGACGTAATGCACACCTGTAACTGTCATGTAAGCTTAGGGCACTGGCTCTGAGAACGGCAAACGGCCAAGAAAACGTCTTACGCCAAACTGGGTGTGACACAGGTCCACCAATAGACGTTCAGGTAGAAGACAACTTGCGTTCAGAGGCTATGCTTCGACAATCAGAAGTTATATTTTCAAACAAACAGGCTGAGACGTACCGAAGAATCAAATATGATGCTGGGATTTTCCTCAAACGAGCACAGACCATGAAAACAACGCTGCCCAAAACTGCTCCCAAGTCAGGGTTGCCCAATCCGGGTCCTGTTGGAGCTAAACTAACACTAATCTAACACACCTGATCAAGGCCTTCATGGGCCAGCAGAGCCACCTATATTGGAATCTGGACTCTCAGGGGTCGTTGACCTTCCCTAAAGTGATCTGCTTGGAGATTGGATTAACACAATGGTAATCAAAGAATGAATACGTGTCAAAGTTTTAGCCAGAGTGTTATATAATAACTAAAGGAACACATTTCCAGTCCTATCAAATGAACATCTGCATCAGTTTCACTGAATTCTGTGCAGTTTGCAAGGTAAACAAACAAGAGATCAAGCAACACACAGGTGGCAAAGTGGACAGAACAAGAGAACAAAGTAGAAGCAGCTTAACCTATAGAAATAAAAGCATAACAATTAAAATGTGTACACACACACACACACGGTATCTTCAGATACCTAGTAACAGCAGACCTTGAATGACACAGCAATTTTTCACCAGAACACAGTAATATTGCACCTGAAAAGCTATATATCCCTGTGTTTTCATTTTCCTTTCCCTTGTACACACACACACACACACACACACACACACACACACACACACACACACACACACACACACACACACACACAC
>JBBPCZ010000001.1:45850035-45863005 GCA_037974445.1 Brycinus macrolepidotus | reverse complement strand
CACACACACACACACACACACACACACACACACACACACACACACACACACACACACACACACACACACACAATGCAGATGTATGTGTACAGTGCTAATATTATTCTCAGAATTATACACCTATATGTCCAGTATTCACTAGGGGTGTAAGTCTCTGAAGATGAGGTGACTCGTATCTGTTGGGGTATGGAGCTATTCCAACCAAATTTCAAATTTCACCACAATGTTATTCAGTTATTTTGGTATGATTTAGAGGTATTCTTATTAATAAAATATACTGAAACACACAATTGTCAGCTATTTGTTAGCATTCTAACAGTAAGAAAACCAAGATTTTTGTTTAGATTTATGTTCAAAAATAGAAATAGAAAAAAAGGAGTGCATACTCAGTAGTATATAAATATACTACTGAGTATGAATCATGTTCAACTGCTACTATTCAATTAGAATAATTATAATCAATTATAATAAATTACAATCACTTGTAACATCCAGTGCAGTTGAATCACCACTTCCAGATTGCTATGAGACAATGCATGGCTGCAGTTTTACACCCCTAGTTGTCACTACCCAAACCCCTTAAATATTCAAAGGTCAAAGCTTCAAGAAGCTTTTGTCTCCATCTACAAAACAGCCTGCACTATAACAAGATAACAGACTGCACCCGGAAAAAACAGCCGCCAAACAGGTTTCACATGATGGTGGTGACATACACAGTGGAAAAGGGTTAAAATACCTTGTGATTATTGTCAGAACTTCTTTCAGGAGGTGGTAGGTGTGAAGATTTCACATCTTCACTGAAGCTGCCGTGAAAACTGCTCCAGTCCCCAAAACCACTGCTGTCCCCCTGATCCTCATTCCAGTGAGGAGGGCTGCAGATGGACCAATCTGCAAAGCCCTCACAGCTGTGAAAGCCATCTGCACAGAGGCTGTCCGGCATGGCGCAATCACTCATCATGGTAAGGCCCAACTGACCGCTTCGAATGGGTAAATGATGTTCTGTTAGTTTCAGATGATTCACGGTTGCCCTCAAGCTTTATAATAAGGAGCAGAAGCAGACGTCCTCAAATCTCTGCTGTCAACAAACTCTTCTTCACTCATGAAGCGATAACCTGCGCTCAGTGAGGACCTCAGATCAAAGCTCCTCATTGGGGATGGTGAGAGGTCAGTTCTTCTCTTCTGACCCAGAAGCTGCTCTTCTCTGTGAATCTGATGATCTGACCGGTTGCATCTGTTTTGACTGAGAAAAAGCAGGAAGTTCCCATTGTGCTTCAGTTGGGAATCTGACGAAAAACACTTCCTTCCACTGGCTGTGTGCACTTCTGCATTACCCCTTGTTGTTAAGGCTGGATTTCCAGGAATACAAAAATGAAAAACCTGAAGAGAGGGAAGGACATGCTGGGCTGGTTTTCTGTTATTATGTACATTTAACTCCTCAGCAGGGAAGCTCCTGATAAACTGAACCCTCTGTTGAACCAAATCTGAGCACAGACTTAATCAAAGACAACTAAATAACTGCTCGACACTGAATACAACATCTCCAGCGACTGTCAGGTTAAATAAAACCGATAAAACAGTCGTTTAAAGACTAACTTTTCTAACAAATGCACTGCTCTATGAGCCAAGGGAAAGGATTCGAACCAGCTAAAAGTGACGGCAGGCGATAAATGCTGGTTATGCCAGTCGATGTAAAATTAGTGTTTAAATAAAATAATAGGAGAGAAATGAAGAGTTATACGAACATTTGTCGTAGAGGACGGCCACAGGTGTCCGGTCTGAGGATAAGCAGGGAATGTAGCGCTGCTTCCGCACTCTGCTGCTCTGACGCAAGAGAGAGGAGGAGGAGGAGGAGGAGGAGGAGGAATAAAAGCACCTGAGGCCACACGCATCCCGCACAGGCACGAAGACACAAAACATTTCCACATCCGAAGTGGGTTTCACAGACCTGCTGTGGTTAACGTGCCTCCTTCTTTGTGGATCAGACAGTCTCGGGCCTCACTAAGGAGGAACAGACCTCCTGGAAAATGAGCCGTTTCTGAACATATAGGGTCTCACTCGCCTCAGACATATTCTTTTGTATGAATGAATGAAATAGTTTATTAATTTCTATCAGCAAATATCTAAGAGAAATGCAATAAAACAATATTTAACTATTATATAATTCTTTACTGTTGTTTTGCTGTGGTCATTATTATTATTATTATTATTATTATTATTATTATTATCAATAAGTTACTACTAGTTCCACGTGTTACGTTCAGGTTTAGACAGTACTGGGTTTTGGCAGCATTGTTCTACAAACAGTCCGGCCAATAAAGCTACTTTGAATTTTATCTTAGGAAGAAATGGAATCTTTAAACCAATAAATTGAATATACAAGTACAGTAAAAAGAAATAATATGCTCTTAATGATTACGTGTTTTTCATCTTTTAGAAGTCAGTGTCTCTTCTTAAATATTTTCAGCCAGTAATGACGTAGTTTGTCGAGTGGGTGTGTCTTACAGTGCTCCTGTAAGGAAAAGGGGGCGGTCCCTGTTGCGCCAATATAAGGCACTGGGCGTGGTGTGTTGCGGAGTGGGCGTGTCTTTGAGCAGATCTGTGGATGGCAGGTGGGGCACTGTTGGAGGAGAGTGGAACTTTGGGTGGTGGAGTTGGAAAGTGTGAGTTCTGTGAGTTTAGAGGGGCGGGCCAAGCTGTGACCGTCCCTTCGACCTCCACAGGTTAGAGATGTCCTTGTGGTCAGTGAGGTAAACAGAGACTCAGAGAGAGTAACTCCGGATAGCTGTGCTCTGGTTATTATGCAGAAAGCTCCAGTCAGTGCTGGCTCACTCAGATAAAGCCTGCAGAAATAAAAACATCCAGTCCAGGATGATGTGCAGCTCGTGCATCGTGGATGAACTCAGGGTCAGACAGAGGGAACGACAGCACATGTTCCAGTCCGCGCTCTTCTACAGGGCGGTCCGGGACCACCGGCCGGTGTGGAAACTGGAGGATATGAGGCTGACTGATGGTGGCATGTGCAGACAGCCCACACTACCTTCATCGGATGCCTTAGTGTACGCCATCATCCATGACCACCAGGAGTACGTGGGCTACCTGTTGAGAACTTTCCCGGAGGATGCTCTGGGGCGGGCGGGTCACAGCGGCCCCTGCGTCTGTCCGGCTCTCCTCTCCCACGCCACGCTGTCCGTGCGCTACGGCAGGGTCAGCATCTTGAACTCGCTGCTGGAGGCGTCGCCACAGCTGCTGGACCACCAGGCTGAGTGGGGTCTGAACGGGTGCCTCTATTCAGACAACGCGAAGAGCCCCCTCCACGTGGCCTGCGAGCTTTTACAGCCACGAGCTGTCATCGCACTGTTGGGACACGGAGCTCATGTCCACGCCGAGGACAAAGACGGCGTGACCCCTCTGGACCTGACCCTCCAGCATCTGAGAAGCCCCCAGGGAGACGCAGGGAAGAAGCGTGAGTGTCTGGACGCGCTGCTGATGTTCATGACCAGCCCCCGCTTCAAACTGCAGCAGTCTGTACGAGAAGACCCCAGCCAGTGGAGTCAAGCTCTTGAGAAGAGCACCTACTACTTCTTAACTGGTAAAACCCCCCAAACACTCGTGTTCCTGGCCATGCACTCCACACTGAGACACATCCCGTCTCAGCAGTTCCTCAATAGACTACGTGCTCTCCCTATTCCTAACTCTTTGAAGCCTGTAGTGGACCCCTAGAGAGAGATCCCATTTCCGCCAAAAGTAAAGTGGCCCCTTATAGACACCACAGCACAGCACACAGTGCGAACAATGTGAAATTCTTTCCCTACATTTAACCCATTCACCAAGTGAAGCAGTGGGCAGCCATTGCCGTAGTGCCCGGGGAGCAGTGTGTGGGGACGGTACCTTGGTCAAAGGTAACTCTGTGGTGCCACTGGCAGTCCTGGGATTCAAACCCACAACCCTCTGATTGCAGGGGCAACTCCCTAACCACGAGTACAGTGGAATGCAAAGTTGTGTGTAATGTAATTCCTGGGTAGACATTGCCTGTGTTCAGCTGTCATTTACATGAGGCTGTAGGCAATGCCTGTGTATACTGCTATTAGAATACTGTCATACTGGGACCCCAGCCCTGACTAGAGTTTCTTTGATTAACACCTGTTACTTTAATAAACACATTTAAGGTTTTTTATTTTGCTAATTAAGTAATATATACCAACATCAGCTGAATCTGGAGTAAACAGTGTGCAGTTAGCTGCATGCTGTTCCATAATTGGTTCAATATTGTCCAAGTCTTGCAGTTGAAGCTGACAGTGTTGTCAGGGTTAAAAGCGACCAGTATCCTCCATTATATTTCATAATCAAACTGCATTAAACCTTTCTTTCCGCTTTCTAAGAAAAGTCATGTGCTTCCTGCCTCTGTTGCAAGAGGATTATTTACACAATGGAAAATCTTTCATCAAAGAGAAACACAGTCACATTGCTAACTGTATGCCACTTCTACACAGCTGAGATTTACCCAAACATACTGTCCTGTGATATAAAAAAAACACAATGCACTCAGGACATAAAACATGGTAGAAAGAGAATCCCTTTATTACACACCAGGTACTGGTTGGATTGAGAATTACCTGAATGTTACAGGTTACATGTTACCAGACTATTTCAGTGGACAGAGATGTACAGGCTTTTACATTTCAACATAAGTTAATCACTGTAACAGACACCTAATGTATCTTCTCTATCTCCTGACACCTGTATGTCCTGAGAGTAGGCAGAGAGAGGGTGAGAGGGGAGCTTTCCTCAGAGCAGCAGAGGACTCCAGTGTGGTCAGGACTGGAGGTTAGAAATGGCAGGTGACAATATAGGTTACAGCGATTCATTTTAGTGCTTGTCATTCTAAGATGGGTCAGATGCAAATTCAGAAAAGGTGAAGAGCTCTAGCTAGGGATCTCCCTCTCAGTAACTCCGCCCGAATAAGGTGTAGAACTGAGCGGGCTCTTTGCCGCTGACGCACATTTGACCTGGCTGGAGGGTCTTCATGGGCTCGAATGGAATGCACAGGCTCTTGGCTCCCATTGAGGGTGCGCCTGGCTCCAGGTCCTGATCCCTGTTGGGAAGCCATAGAAGAAATGTTTGTGTTATCAGGGCAAGACACAATTCTTTCTCTTTCTGACAGGGTATTATAATGTGCACAGACTGAAGAGCATAGGTTGGTTTGTTTAAAATAAAGTTGAACCAGTCACTTACTTGGCTGTGGTCTTTTTTATCCAGTCCTCGCACTCAATGCCTCCACAGAAGGGAATCTGCACAATCTGTGAAATACCAGTAAAATATAGT
Organism: Brycinus macrolepidotus; assembly: GCA_037974445.1. Taxonomy (NCBI): domain Eukaryota; kingdom Metazoa; phylum Chordata; class Actinopteri; order Characiformes; family Alestidae; genus Brycinus; species Brycinus macrolepidotus. Next base: position 45,857,683 of record JBBPCZ010000001.1, on the reverse strand, counting down.
GAGTTGAAACTGTACATTTCATAGATATGATCATAGGTAAGATCAAACCCAGCCGACAGAGGGTGGTAGTCAGTCACACACCTTTCCCTGGTCTAGCTCTTTCTGGAACTGCTCCATAGTGTCTGCTGCCACCATGTGTTCCTTGAGATCAACAGAAGCCCTAAAACAAGACAGAGCTTTTAAGATGAAGTCTTACTGAAGATGGAGCTTCATGCTGAAGAAAAACACTGGGAAGGGCCTTGAAGGATCTACTTGTTTTGAAGAAAGGGTGTGTTGTAATCATTCGTTATACATATTTGTACTCAAATACCTTCTGAAGAGATTGTTCTGGATCTCCTCAAGCAACAGTTTGATTCTATTCTCTGTCTCTGCATCACGTAAAACAATCTTTTCCCCTGTGTCTCTTCTCACTGCCACACACTGGCCCTGCTTAAGATCCTTAGGCCCAACCTCCAATCGAATCGGCACACCCTGGATTTAAGAAATAAAGTGTTTTAAGCATTGCTGATAGAATCGGAGAAGAAAGGATGAAGAGTACATAGCAGCATGACCAGACAGCCTAACTGGGGATCATTTTGAAAGAACATATGCACCTTCAGCTCCCAGTGGTTGAACTTCCAGCCAGGCGAATAGTTGTCTCGGAGGTCATTCTTCACCCTGATGTCAGCCTTCTGTAGCCTGGAGAGGTACTTTGAGCACTGAGCCAACAGCAGCTCCTTCTCAGCTTCAGGCAGAGAGGCTGTGATACCACAGGGGATGATGATCACCTGAGAAAACAAAGATGAACAGCTGAGTCCAAGGTCATGACCTCAATGTTCAATAATGCAGAGACAAGATGCTTTAGGTGTGACATTAGCTTTTACCTGAAGACAGGCCACCCTGGGTGGCAGCACCAGGCCCATGTTGTCTCCATGCACCATGGTCAGGACTCCAATGGTGCGAGTTGTGAGTCCCCACGAGTTCTGATAAGCCAGCTGCTTCTCGCCAGGCTTTTTGGGATCTTCAAAGACAATCTCAAACATCTTGGAAAAGTTCTGGCCAAGATGGTGGGATGTGCCACCCTGACAGAGCAACAGAAAGAAGTACGTTTAATTTAGCAATACTGAGTTGCAATCACACCTTATGAGAACATAAAATTGACTTTATGGACTTAGTATTATAATAATTTAGATTTGATATTTCATAATAAATTCCGATATCAAATTTGTACAAAAAAGACCCCTAACAGATTAATAAACATATTACTCTGCAGGGTAATAAACATAATACCCCACAGAGTAATGTTTATTACCATTAAACTTGAGTTTGACTAAACGTGTACTACCTCAGTTAATTTATTTTGCTCCTGGGACTCATCCTGCAGTTTTACTTCAGTCCTAAATCAGGTGAGACATCCATTTCTCCTAATGGCTTAGATAACCAATTCATGTGTTAAATTAGGAATGTGTAAATATTTAAAAACTGGCTAGTGTAAGGCCATGTAAGCCTGCAGCCTTTACCCATATATATTAAAAGGAATCTAGCATTGCAAATCAATGGAATTTGTCAAAAATCGTTTTTTAGTTAAAATAGCTCATGATAAATGTGTTGTGCTGGCTGCTGCAAAACTGACTTGATCGTAAAATATTAAGAAAAAACTTTTAACAATCAATACTTGCTTCCACTGTAGTGTATATAGAGATATTTATTAGATGGAATAATTCCAGGCAGTTTGGTGTGTGAGTATGGACCTGAATGGCTCTGCCACTGGCTGAGATGAAGGCCTCTATTGTTGTGGTGTAATCTCCTCCTGCAAACTTCTCCTTCTCGGTCTTTCTGCCTTTAACCACAGGGATGGCCATGAGCTCCTCATACACCCGTGCATAGAGGTCCAAGATCTGCAATACCTGTTCATACATAAACAGAATTAATATCAGGTCACCTTAAGTAAAAGGTTATTGCTAAAACATATTAGACCACTGTATAACCTCTTCTGCAGCCTCCTCTTGGGTGGCAAAAGCTGTGTGTCCTTCTTGCCAAAGGAACTCTCTGGTCCTCAGGAAGGGCTGAGGGTGTTTGAACTCCCACCGCTGAAAGAATGAAGAAAAGAATGAACACTTCAAGGGCAGGTTTCAGCACATTAATGGGGTCTAGAAACTAGTGCAAAGCAACATTATACACATGTTTGATTCAAGGAGTGTGACTGACCACAACATTGCACCACTGGTTGAGTTTGATTGGCAGATCTCTGTGAGACTGGACCCACTTGGCATAGGCAGGGTACATCACTGCAAAAGAAAAGGACTTATTTATGAGAGATGCAACAAACGCTGCATCGAGGTATTCTGTATGAAGCTGTGTAAAGTCACAACACAGGTCTAGGGTGTCTCACCTGTCTCACTAGTGGGACGCACAGCGATGGGCTCAGGAAGCTCAGTCTTTCCTGATCTTGTCACCCATGCAACCTAGATAGAAAGAACAGGAAATCACATGAGACCTCTCAGACTACTCTCCACAATTAAGATTTTTACTTGGAACTTCCATACCTCTGGAGCAAAGTCAGCAATGTGAGATTTTTCCTTCTCCAGAGCAGCCTGAGAGACAAACATGGGGAAGTAGCAGTTCTCCACTCCCAGCTTCTTGATTTCCTTGTCAAAGAAGTCTTTGATGCTCTCCCAAATAGCAAAGGCCCAGGGTCTCAGCACGTAACAGCCACTTACATCATAGTACTCAATCATCTCAGCTTTGGTGATCACCTGGAGACAGAGCAGAACCCAAACTAAGGATGTGAAGGAACTGCACAAACATTTCTGTATGGGTGGCTATAAACACATGTTGCATTACAATATGAAATGGCACCAAAAAGCCTGATGGCATATACATACTGGGTAATGTATTGTCTATACTGGTATACTGTGATGCTGACATCACTAAGATTTTCTTCTTAGTTGTAGTAATTTCTCAGCAGTACATTTTTATAAGTTGAGGCATTATATCCATGTTATTAAAGTCCTTTTACCAAGGACTGACTGGTGTTTTAATTGTGTTTCTCAGCTCCTTATGAACCTCTTGACAGACATGGCAGGTGTTCAAAAATATGTGGGGTGAAAAGAAAATTTTGATGATGGACACTCATCGTCATTCAAATGACTGAACCTCCTGACCCTAATTATTCCCTACACTGCAAAGAAAATGGTATGTTAACTAAAAGAACAGAGTTAGCAGATTTCCTTAATATTTAAGAGTTAACCGAACTTCTAAAAGTAAGCTGACATAAAAATCTGTTTTGCTCTGTGTTATTATGTGAAGTTAAGCGAACGAAAAATGTTTAAATGAACATCATTTTTTACAGTGTGTATCAAACGAATTTTCTAGAGGTTCATTCTCTTTTCCCCAAAAAAACAATGTTCATTGACTTTGTTCAATTAATAAATCACTATATAATTATAGCTCTAACCATGTAATTATTTGTGTCATCTTAATCTCTATTGCTGTGACCCGCTATGAAGATTGTTTGTCAAACTTGTGTAGAAATTCACAAACGTTCTTCTTAAATGTGTTGGCACAGTACCTGTGAGTACCAATCAGCCAGATTTTCCTCTTTCTTTGCTTCAAGTCCTAACCTACATTCAAAAAAAAAAAAAAGACACAAGAAAAGGTTAGCCTGCTAATGTTGGTTTGTCAGGTATAGTAAATGTTGATATCAAGAAGAATGCTTCTGACTGTAGTTTAATAATATAAATCACGTATTTTAATCCTGCTATAATGTACTCAAACAGCCTGCAGTCTGAACGCAAACGCCAGATACGAATGCAGTGACTGAGATTTAGTCTTGGAGGTCAAAACCAGTTCTAGCTGTACTAAACCAACAGCAAAACTTTCTCAAGCCTCCATTCATATAATCATTCTTGCTCTTAGATTAAAAAGAAATAAAATAACAAAAAAAATAATGGAAAAAAGAAAGAAAAAACCTAATGTGCACTGATGTCACAATGATGCCTAGATATCACAGTTTTCTCTGTATGTAATACCGAGTTTGTTTCTTGGGTCCCTGGCCTTCTCCTGCTCCTCCTGCTCCACTCTCTTGACACTGTTGAGACTTCTCTCCTCCTTTCTGCTGCTTGCGACCACCTCCTCCTCCTTGTTTCTCAGATGCGTTCTCTCGCTCCTTGCGGCTCTTGTCTTCTGATCCAGTGTGCCCTGGGGCTCCTGGAGAGGTCACTGGCTTGTACTCCTCCCCAGTAAGAGCCTTGTACTGACCTTTCAACTCCAGTAGGGTCTTCACTGCTGCATCCACCTGCTCCTAAACCAAGCAGAGGAGACATATCAGAAGAAGTTTTATCTAGAGCAAAATTTTGGTTCCAGCTTATCGCAAGTCTAATACTGGGTAAGTGAAAACACCTGGGATCTGGAGCACAAACAGAGTCAGGGAACCATTTACAACAACAAACTGATTCTTCCAGTGAAAACTGAAAATTAATGTGAACGGTCACAAACATTACAAATAAAATTATTACGCATAACTGGTAATGCTAACATTATGACATTTAAAAACAGTAGCTCTTCCAGGTTATATTAAGAAGTTCTTAGAATTTTTCAAATGATCTGTAAATTGTGAAAGAGGTAAAATACACATACTTTAGGGGCCTTCTCTGCCTTGAGCCGTCTCACTTGCTCCCCCTGCTGGGACACCTGAGCGTACAGTGCCTGCGCCTGAGGAGAAGAGCTGGACTGAGGTGGAACCGGGCTGGCCTGTGCGGGAGCTGGTGTACCACTGGGAGCCACGCCTGGTTTGTACTCCTGTCCAGTCTGCTGCTTATACTCAGCCTTCAAAGCCAACAGTTGTTTCACAGCAGCCTCTACCTGATCCTTGAAAAGGAAGAGTAAAAAAAAAAAAACCCAAACTTGTCATTTTTGTCCATTTACAAAGTTTCCAGCTTCTGTATTTACTTAGAACTGAGATAATACTCTATAGAGATTACAGAAAACATACCTTGGGAGCTTTCTCAGTTTTCAGTTTCCTGACGAGATCACCTTGTTGAGCCACGCGTTGGTAAATGTCTGCAGCAGCGTTATCAAGGGAACTTGTCTTTGTGGGCTCAGGGGTAGACTGTACCTTGGCTGCTGGTGGTGGTGCAGCACTGGCTTGAGGAGCTCCTGGCTTGTACTCTTGACCCGTCACCTGCTTATACTCTGCCTTCAAAGCCAGCAGCTGCTTCACAGCAGCATCAACCTGGTCCTTTTGAATATGAAAAAAACAGAGACAAAGGGTAGAGTTAATAAAAAGAGAGTAATGAAGTCAGTGGTATTTGTTCTAACTTTATCAACACAATACGTGATTAAGCATTGGCCATATAACTGAACTGAGCCTGAGGCAGACCTCACAAGACCCACTGAACAGATGTCACAAACCACTGGAAACCTTGGACCCAAAGTGTCTTTGCAAGTACAGAACTCTAATATATCTAAAACATGTAAAAATGTGCCCCTGTAAAAGCTTGACAAAACCAGTCACAGTAACAATATGTCATTGTGAGTACAGTGATGAGTGGTAATTTTACAAAGACACAGTAACAAAACTAGATGAATCGCATAACATGACTGCCACAGAGGTTGAGAAAATAAGTGACAATCTGCAGGTCCCAAGCAGTGAGGGGTTGAATGATCTTCAATAAGAGAAAGAGGACCATTAGAATGTTGTAAATGTTATTTAAGCATTTAAAGACAAAATAAATTCTGAAGACTAAACTATGTCAGGCCAACAGAGGAAAACATGTTTCAGCTTCCTGTTGTGAAATCATGCGGCTAAATTGTTTGAAATTGAGTAAATAGCATCTACATGCCGTTTTAAATGAGCCTACAAAATTTCATTGAGATTGGTCATTCACACAGGCATGTACTGGCTGGCGGCCATTTTGCTGAGCAAGCCAAATGGAACTTCAACAGATGTGAGTGAATTTTAAAACTTTACATCACATGATATTAGTGTAGGCATGTACTGGCTGCTGCATTTTGTTTGGCCACTGGCAGGCATTTTGTTGAGCGGGCCAAATGAAGCTGTAGAAGATCAAATGTAGCCAAACCAAATTTAAAAGGTACCAGGTGCAGTGCCCATATAGGCAAAACATTTGCAGTGCTTCCAAAGAAGGTAGTGGTAGTGATGCAATGTGTCAAATGACTGAAGTCTGAATCCTTACATCACAGTGTATTGCAGTTAAGTGCTAGATTTTTGCATTCAAATTATTCATTAGACAGCGCTACTCCACAAAAAAATCATCATGCACCTCCTAGATGCCAACAGTTGCCAAGCTATTGCCCTAAAATACTCTGTAATCCCCCTGTTCATAGGGCACTAGAGTGAAGGGACATGCCCACATAGAGATATAAATCTCTTCTTCCAGATCAGCCATATGGGGCTACAAGCATGGCAAGTTCCATATTGTTTGTTGGAGTCTAATGTGAAATTGCTGACCAGCTGCCGTGGGTGGTCATAATCAATATTTAAATAAACACAAACCTATGTTAAGTTAAACTGGCAATATGAATAAAGAGATTATTTGATAAAAACTGTCTGCTGCAGTCCCGGCCCTTGACATAGATCCAGTCTAGGGGTGCAAATTAGAATTCAGATCCAAACACTTACCTTCGGTGCTTTCTCTGATTTGAGCTTCCTGACCACCTCACCCTGTTCTGCAACTCGTCCATGTATGTCAGTAGAGGACGAGCTAGATGAGGTGGGCGGCTGTGTTGAAGCTCCAGAGGGAGGAGCCATGCCTGGCTTGTAGTCCTGACCTGCGAGTTGTTTAAACTCAGCTTTAAGAGCTAGGAGCAGTTTCACTGCTTCATCTATTTTGTCCTGAAAAATGAAATTGGAGAAGACAGAAAGATAATTTGTTGGCTTTAGACACATGCATAGATAAATTTAAAAAAATTACTAAACAGACAAGAGACAGACCTTCGGTGCTTTCTCAGCCTTCAGCTTCCGCACAACCTCGCCTTGCTCAGCAACACGGGTATAAGGGCAAGATGAAGAGGAGGGGCTTGGACTAGAGGCAGCAGGGGCGGAGCTTGTTTGCACTGAAGAAGACGGACAGGCCATTCCAGGCTTATAGTCCTGACCAGTCAACTTTTTAAACTCCGCCTTCAACGTCAGGAGCTGCTTCACAGCTGGGTCCACTTGCTCTTTTGGTGCCTTGTCTGTCTTCAGCTGCCGTACAAGGTCTCCTTGGGTCACAATGCTGGCGAACAGGGCACCTGCATTTCCTGAGGCAGCTTGTAGTGGGCTAGGGGATGGAGCTGGTCCCGGTTTGCTTGAAGAGGCAGGCTCAGCCTTTACCTAAATACACATAGGACCAGGAATTTAAAAAGAAGCACTATTTTCACAGCCTAACTGAATAGATCAGAATAACATTAGGTGGCTCTTGGTAGATGATGCTCTCACAGGTTTAGCGGTTGGCTGGTTCTTGCTCTTGTCCTTGGAGCCAGCAGTGGGCATCTCTTTAGTGTGGCCATCTGGTATGTACAGTAGGACACAGGGGCTCTCCTTACAGCTATGAGGGCTGCACAAATAGGTTCAATCTAGTTAAATACAGTCAAAACCACCAAAATTTACTATTACTATTACAACACTTAGACTCAGGTTCCAGGGAATAAAGTTTCAACTTCATTA
>JBBPCZ010000001.1:45800695-45814214 GCA_037974445.1 Brycinus macrolepidotus | reverse complement strand
CCATACATAAAACACTTTTGGTTTCTTAATAAACTCAATGGACTCCTAATAGTACAAGTTTAAAGCTAGAAAAGGAATGATGGAAAGGTTCTATAGCAATTAAAGATTTCTCCTAGAATTGTACATCCAAGCAAAGAACCATTTATCAACCATTAGGTTTTAGAGTGTACAGGGCTGTACCTCCAGCTCTTTTTAGCATCTGCGCAAATCACCCCTGCAGTGAGGTGTGGATTCCTCGCTCTCTTTCTGTCAGTCCGCCCGGCAGAGATCCACTCATAAACTCAGCACTTACACCCTTGACTTGAAGGTATGCTTTCATCTGTGGCGAGCTCTACAACACCCAACAGATCAGTCTTCAATCCAGAGCGGGGTCGTGTGTGTGGATGTGTGTAATGGGGGTGGAGTAGGATCTACAGCAGGGCCACAGAGCAATTACCATGCTGAACAGCTGACGCGATCACAGAAAAGTCACTAACACAAAAGCCAAGGTGAACTAGGCTCTGGTTTGCGTATTCATCTGACTCACTCTAAAGAACCTTGTGTCCTTGATTTGTGTTCTGCTCCTTTGCAGAACTGCACAAACTGGTGAGGTCATTCCTTTAAAGTGCTTTGTTAAAATCAATATATAGGATACACTGGCATCAACTGTACACATGGTGAAGCGGAGTGACTGAATACATTCAGCCAGAAAGGTGATCATGTTTAATGTAACAAAAATCAGTGCTGCATGTTGTCTACTGTAAATCAATAAAGAGTGGCCTAAAGGATACATAGCAGGAGGACTGAATTTCCCTCATGTTTTTGAAATACAGTTTGTTGCAGTAAGTAAATGCTGTTAAATGTTAGTTTCAAGCCAAACAACCACATCAGCCTGGTTGTATATATATATACATTTACATACTGCAACAAACTGTATTTCAAAAACATGAGGGAAATTCAGTCCTTTTGCTATGTATCCTTTAGGCCACTCTTTATTGATATATGTACATACACACACACTGTATGGGGACACTGCCTTGCTCAAGGGAACCTCAGTGGGGCCACTGGCAGTTCTGGGATTTGAACCCATGACCTTCCAATTGCAGGGGCAGATCCCTAACCACCAGGCCACCAGCCACCCCTGTGTATGGATACATGTATATAAAGGTGCCTAAGAGTTTTGCACAGTACTGATATATATACATTCACATTGTTCAAAGCCATTTTTCTCAGCGTGTGATAATGTATCTTTGTGCTAGCAAAACAATAAAGCATTAAAAAGGATCAACAATTGTTTTGTTTGTAAAAGTAGTTGATAATTTGTGAGCTGGTAAGAAGAAGGTTCGGTTCCAGATTTCTCCTCGATGTCTTCAGCCATTGTTTGGATTTGTGAAATTCCATGAGCAGCTCCTGATTTAATTTAATGGACTGATTGAGGTTTCTGGTTTCTGATGGTAACTACAAGTAATACTGGACGTCCACAAGGAACACATTGCTATACTGTAAATAAAATCACATAAAATTATAATCATATTTGTTTTTTTATTCTTTTTAGTTTTATTTAGTATATTTAGTAATATACTGCTTAAGACGTTTGCACAGTACACAAAATAAAGGCTGTTCCACCCTGCACTTTACCAACATTATAAGGACTGTTTAAACCCAGATTGCTATGCACAATACAGGGAAACCAATTAGTGATCATTTACATATGGAATTCTTAAATGCATATTAACAAAAACTTTCTGTTCAATTCTAAAGGCTAAAAACAAGTTGGAATATTATCATGTGAAAACATGAGATATGACTAGTTTAAGCAAATAAAGCCACACAAATGCCATAAGTAAACCAAAGCCAAACACAAACAAATATATACCCTTTAATTTCTTTCGAAATTTCCGACAGCATCTTCATGCATCAGACAAGTGTGAGAAGCAGTGCAGGATTTTTCCGTATGTGTTCTATGTGCTGTGAAAGCACAGGCTCATGCCAGGGATATTAAACAGCTTTGAAGTAGTAGGGAATCTCACTGGTTGTCTGCCTGCAGGCTTGGTTGAGCTCCTAATATCAAGCTGGCGGTGGATGGGCGTCCGATCCCTCCGAGACAAATCTAAAAGCTCTGTCAAAAGAGAAGAAACCAAGCAGATGATTCGGACAGAGAGATGAGTGTGTGTATGTGTATGTGTGCGTGTGCGATGAAGAATGGCATGGAAGATCCTGATGAAATGCATGTCATTTGCTGTCAACTGCACTTTGCTGTTGACAAAGGCTTATGTTTATGTAAACCAGCTGAGCTTCTGAACTGATTTTCACCTGATCACTGTGCGCAATGAGCAACAAACCAATGGTACAGTGACAGCTGCCAATCAGGAAGCATAAACCGAAAAAGGTGTCACTGTGCATATATTACAATACATGCCTTGTTTGTTTCCAGCGTGACACAATATGTACAATGGATTGAATACACATATGTAACTAGACCTTTACCTTGGGCCAAAATTTGGGCTTATATCTACTAGTGACCCTCTGGACCCTCTAAAGGAATATCTAACATAATTTTTAACCTTGTATGTCACAGTTTTGCAGTAAGATCTTCAATAAAAAGGCTTAGCACAGAACCACAGCTGGTTACAAGTTCTAACAATGGACTGAAATCTGCGACTCATATTCGGTCAGTGACACATCTAGGACTTCCAAAAGGCCTAGACTGCTGTTTTATTCACAGAACTGGTCTCATCCATTGCAAATCAAATGTTTTTGATTGATTCCATTGTTGCTTGAGTACACACTTGAATATTTGTTTGTTTCCCTGGTGATTGGTTCTCTATTGTGCAGAAGCTTCATCTTTTTTCAAGCTTTTTTCAAAAAATGCGTAGCCTATACTACGACACATTTCATAGAAATGTACATACGCACATGGACATAAAAGGACAATGATTGTTACTGTGGTAAAAAAATAAGTTATAGGTGGTTTAGACATCCAGATCACCTTGCCTCAGAGTGCAATTAAGGGAAAAAAGAAATCACTTTAGATTATCAGATGACAAAAACAATGAGGGTAGTATGAAGGTCCAACAAGTTTGATGAATCATGTCAAATATATTAGTACAGTCAGTTTTTAGCTTAGCTTGTAAGAGCAAAGTTAAAACAGGTGTGTTCTGGCAGTGGATGAGACTTCTGCCACCACCTTCTCCTGGACTGCCATGTCCAGGATGGTGAAATTTTTTCCCCATCCTCCTACAGTTCCAGAATAGTGTTCTAGAGTTTCGCTGTTTGCTGAAATGAAGTCCCTGAGGATTATTATTGCATCATAGTTCCGAACTCTCTGTTCTCTAACATTCTAATCACATATTTGGATTGGAATCCCCAGGGACCAGCCTGAGCTGAGCTCACTACAGATTTGTGACTGTACTCCTCAAAAGATTAAACAGAAATTAACTAAAAATTACAGACATAATTTTAGTTACCACAAATTAAAGTCTTCTCTGAAGGTCTAAAAGGCCCTGTAGTTTACACTCTTACTAAACAAAGGCAATGGCATCAGCATGCAGTGCGCTTGGCGTGAGCAGGGAGCCAAGTTAAAATGGCGAGGCAGGCGGCAGGGAGGTGGCCGTGATTTGTTTGCATGGCGAGCCAGAAGATTAGTGTCAGACGGAGCTGGAATTTCCCTCACCATGGGACACATTTGCATATTTCCTCTCATCTGTCCCAGCCTCAGCTCCATCCAACCTGCAGCTTTGGGAGGGCGGGGAGGAGGCGAGTCTAGAACACCCACCCCCACCTCTTCTCTCCAGTCACGCATAGCACAGGAATGCGCCTGATGGTGGTGTTCCTGAGGGCAGCACGAAAGTGCCTGCAGCTCTTTAGCTTTGTGTCTTTGTTGTCGGTTCATTTTAATGGGAGTCAGTGTCTGTCAACGTCAGAGCCAATCACTGTTATGGCTCAAAGGCCCCACGTTTTCACTGGCCACACCGTGTGCTCCATGTGGAAGAATGTGTGTGTGTCCTGGGGAAGGGGAACGTGACGTTTGAGTTTAAGGAACTGGCTCTGATCCAGGCACGTCTATAGAATCAGTCCTCAGAGCTTATGCACTTGGGATGCAAGCAAAGAAAGCTCTTAAATGCTCCTGTCCTGACGTGCTGTTCCTGAGTGAAATTCTCCTCACCAAGTGCGCTTTTCCATTCCGAAACACAAATTTTCCTTTCTTTTCCACATCACCTCAGCGCTTGCTTTACCCACATGAAGAGACTGTGGCTGTGGGGAGGCTTAGGGAGAAACTGCTGGTGCCTCACCTTCTGGAAGAACGGCCTCTAGTCCATTATTCCCTTTTAAGCCCATTTTTACCGAAAACAGATTTTTTTTTTTTCTTTACACACAATAGATAGAGTACATTGCTTAATAGCTTTAAGTGCAATCTTTGGCTTTTAATGGAGATATGGCAACAGCATTCCAGACCAATGACAGCTCTGAGTGGCAAAAAAACTATACTGCTCAAAGAGTGTATGCACAGGTCAAGTGGGACAAGTGCTTTTACTTACTATGAATATACACAAGTGTTTTTAATTAAAAAAAAAAAATCTATGTTTGAATAAGCCTTATCTCTACACTGGCAATAAAGGCAGTAGAATGGGTCCAACTGAAGAACTTAGTGACTGTCATTGGATGACATCTTTCCAACAAGTCAGTTTGTCAAAATTCTGCCCTGCTAAAGCTACCCCAGTCAACTATAAATGCTGTTATGTTAAGTGTTTAAACATCACAGTGCCCTAGTGCATAAAGTGAGGGCCTTAAAAAATGGCTTGTCAAGTTTGGTGGGTGGGGAATGACTGACCTGCACAAAGTCCTGACCTCAACCTTATTGTGCACCTCTGGAGCCTCAATCCCATCAAACTACGAGCCAACAGTGCCCTACCTCAAGTCTCTTGTGGCTGCATGGAAACGAATCCCCAGAAAACCATATTAACATTTGTAGTTTTGGAATGAGATGTTCAACAAACACGTGTGAATGTAATGTTTGGGTGTCCACACACTTTTGGCCATATAATGTACTGGTCATAACTATGCTAGAGATGGCTTTAGGGGCTTTTTGAGCCTCTAGCAAGCTTATGGCTCATAGTTCCAAGAACCCCCACTGGCAAACCAACTTATATCAACTGTGCTTCCAGTTCTCACTGCTCCCAGCAAGACAGAGCTTCTCCTATCCTGGGAGCCGCGCTGAGGCTGCACCTTCTCCAGCGGCACCTAATCTCCTCCTGATCCCTCTCTGCTCCCCACAGACCTCAATCCTACAAAAGGCTTCCCAGGCAGCATGCTGATGAGCTACCATGATCATAATCACCGCTCTTCCGCTCGTTCTCCATCTGCAGTATACAGATATAGAGCACCCCTTGATGTGATGTATGTTCTTCTTCATCATAGGCATTCGGACAGAATAGTATATGCTTAAATGCTTCAAGTTTGTTTGCAAGCCAAATACAGACTGTGAAATGATTGCCTGAAGTGAATTATTATCCCCAACAAAATTTGGAATTTGATCTAAATAATTGCTTGAACTTTAAAAATAGGCAAATGCTGTCTGCTTCAAAAAGTGTATTTGTATTGCATCTGAATTTATTAATGTATTAATGCATCTTAAAATAAAATTGTAATGAAAGAATTTTATATGTGAAAAAAAAGAAAAAGAAAAGAAAGCTTTCAAAGAATTGGTCAACTTTTGACTTGCAACTAATTCTGTTTGTAATGCAGCAAGCACAAGGGGATGCCCAGTCATATCATGAAGGTCTGTTGTACTCACTTACAGTGGAAAGCTATTCACAGAAGAACCATCACTTCTGGTGACCAGTAGAAACTTTACTCAGTGGAGCAAGGCATAAATAAGTCATGGAGTAAATGTTCTGATGAAGAGGAGGTGCCTTGGCCTCCCTGACGTTTAATGTGATATAAGGCAGCCTCATGTATGTTGAATGATTATTGAGTTTAGTGAAACACTCCAGTCCCGTCAATCTGTGCAGAGCGCCAAAGCACTTGGATCAATAGCACTGAGGGAATAACTCCTTATCCTAGTCTCTCTCTCTCCCTCTCTCTCTCTCTCTCTCTCTCTCTGTCTCTCTCTCTCCCCCTCTCCCTCTCTCTATATATCCCTCTCTGATTATGCAGCAGGGTCATTTCAAATCGCTCTCTGACGTTTGTATAATCTGGTTAAAGTGTTTTCATCAAAATGTTCTCAGTTCTCACAGTGTCGGTGTTTCTGTGGCATGTCACCTCTGGCTTTTAAATCCGAAAACGTTCCATGGGGCTTTTCGACTTTATCCACTTTGCTGCTTTATGCTGATAACTGCCTCGCCAAGGTGTTAAACAACAGCTGCACAGCCACTTCCTCTCACCTTCTGTGGCGGCGCTAACTGCGTTTACAGCCTTACTTGAAAAGATACATGCCCAGTCCAAATTTCTGTACTCCGGACCCATAGGTTCCGGTCACAGTCTTTTGACCTAATTCCTGTGATGCTTAGAGAAGTGCAGGGCTGTACAGTTACAAGAGGATAACAAGTGCTGCTACGAAGGGCCTTCAGTTTGCCTCAGTTCTGTAGTTCTACATTCCTACATCTTAAGCAGCACAAAAGAGTTCACAGAAAGTCCACATTATTCCCTCTTATGACCTAGATAAATGACAGAATTAGACAACCCTATGGCCCTGTGTCCATTAAGTCCACATCTGCAAATCCAGAAGAGCTTGTCCCAAAAAGGTGGTCTGCAGTCCTACTTTGAGTCTTCACTTTAGTGACAAAAACAATGTGTGGTCATAGTGGGCAAGAGATCTTGAGAGTGCTTGGTTTATGGCAGATGTGTGTGCCATACAGACTCTGCATGCAATTTAGTTGGCAATTTTTTTAAAATTCAGATTAGTTCAATGACAAGTCAATGAGTTTTAAGTAATATCTGACAATATTCTCCACCATATAGCTGTAAAGGAGCCCATTCCAGCAGTGGGTAAAGGGGGCATTTGGCTGGCGCGCTTATCCAGAACAACTTACAATCATTAGTTACAGGGACAGTTCCCCTGGAGCAACTGAGGGTTAAGTATCTTGCTCAAGGACACAATGGTAGAAAGTGGGGGGTCTGAACCTGCAACTTTGTGGTCATCGGGTTCACAGGCAAGTGTTTCACCCACTAGGCTACTACCACTAGGCTACTACCGCCCCACAGCGGGTAAGAGGCCACTGCTGAGTCTGTATCCATGTGGTCTTTGCCAAAGGCTGCACTAAGGGTGCACAGAGGGGACTCATAAGAAGCCATTAAATGGCTAAATGAGAAGCAGGACACCCTACAGCAGTGGTCACCAGATGCAACCTGCATCTAACATGTCTAAACTGGCAGAGAAATTCTTGTAGCAGGCCACTATAAATATTCAAAATGCAATGTTAGATAAAACTAATAATCTTATTGTTAAAGATTCTATCAGATAGCCTACTAATACAATGCTTTTTGCCTGCCAGAGTATGAGCCTAAGCTGTTATAAAATATTAGAGTTAAAGTATTTGCAGTCTGCATGTCTACAGCGTTTCAAACATTCCCTACACCAGCATAACAGATCTAACTCATGAAGGGCTTAATGATTAGCTGGTCACTTGCAGGGAACAGTTGACACTTTGTAGGCCAGCAGCTCCTGGCTGAGAAACCCTGCAGCGAGGGGTGAGGGGTGTGTGAGTGAGGGGTCCTCCTTGGCAGTGCTGCTGTGGGTCCGGTGCGGTGGAATTCACGGCATGGGCCACCGTGCTGAGTGAGCTGTAAAGGGACGGAACGCTATTGGTAACTGACACAAGCAGCTGTTCTGGGAATATTACACACTTTAGCAGCGTATGTCACCGACAGAGTGTTTGAAGCTTGAAAGGCCTTCTGTGATGTCTCCACTCCATCCCCTCTCCCCCGTCACCCTTTCTCTCTGTTTTTTCTCCTTACTGAGCTACCAGTCCCCCTCAGGGGAGCAGAAGACGCAGTGAAGTGCTTGATCTTTTGCTGTTCTTTCAAGTCCACAGCTCTTTTTCCAGCAAGGAGAGTCTGCATTGGCATGACAAGCCAGACAGTCGAATATGTGAGAGTGCTTTTTGCTTATGGGCCGTTTGAGTGAGTGAGTGAGAGAGAGAGAGAGAGAGAGAGAGAGTTTGGGAGAGAGAGATAAAGAGAAAGAGAAAGAAAAGTACCATGAGAGGGAGATAGACATCAGGCGGCTATGTGAGTGATGCTCGGTCCCCCGGCTCTTTTCCTCCTGCTGGGTAAGGTCAGAAGGCAGGGTGTGTTTCGCTCAGTCCTCCCTGCAGGATATGTTTTAAAGAAGGGTGCTTGTGTGTGTGCGTGTTAGCTCTCTTTCCAGCGGGGACAGACAGACGGTGCTGTCATGGGGATGCAACGAACCTTGGTTGTATGTGGTGCTGGTGGTGCTGCCCTGGGGGATTTTGTGAGTGTGTGTGCGCGGGTGTGTGTGTGTGTGTGTGAAGTGGGGATGACAGGGAGCAGACTGGGGAGCCGTGCCCCAGCAGGTGAAGCCATAAGCAAGGTGCGGCCACTGCAGGCATGCCAGGTGTCCGGGTGTTCGGGCTCAGTGGAGACTAGGGTTCAGTGCACTGTTTTGGATCACTGCTTCATCTCTCACAACCTGCCATCACTCCCTCCATCCCTCATCACCTGAATCTGAAATCCATGAAAAATAATAAATGCTTTCAGCTGCAATGAATTCCGAAAGTCCTTCTTATACTGGTAGAAACTCTAATTTGCCATGAATTCATGTATTTCATCTACATATTTAATTTACTCCATTTTCCTGTGATCACAAGATAACAAATGGTATATGGTCGCTGTCACAACAAAACAGTGTATCTTAATTTTAGAGTTTTATTTTACATTATATGAAAACACCAGCTTATATGAAATTTCATAATAAATTTCATAATTAATGGAGCAACAGAAATGGTCTAGGATGTTTTGGTATAAAATCTGTTTATGCTGACTAACTTTAAAAACTAAGAATGTTGTCTCTAAAGTTTTTTTCTTCTCTCGTAAACTTACCATCTATGATAACTTTGCCAGATCCATTTTTTTTGCAAAGCAATGATATATGCAAATATATTAAAGGTAGGTCTAAAGGCTTGCATTAAGTCTGAGTTCAAGGTCTTCTTTTATCAGTAGGCTTACAGCATGTAAAGTGTGATGTACTAGTACATATCAGTAGGCCTCTGGACATTCAGTTTGTTATCTCAGGGTTGTTTTCACAGGATCTAAGTTAGACTGTGTGTTTATCTCTTGAAAATAAAGTTTAGTTATTTAGAGATCTCATGTGAATTGTCCCATTGTCTTTGAAA
Source organism: Brycinus macrolepidotus (assembly GCA_037974445.1). Taxonomy (NCBI): domain Eukaryota; kingdom Metazoa; phylum Chordata; class Actinopteri; order Characiformes; family Alestidae; genus Brycinus; species Brycinus macrolepidotus. Next base: position 45,804,882 of record JBBPCZ010000001.1, on the reverse strand, counting down.
AACAATATTTGAAATGAATGGAATGGATTTGTTTTCACAGTAATGTGGACTAAATCAAAGATCTGAGGACATGGTCTTTTAGGTCTCCTGCTTATACCAGGAGAGAATTACAATGAATCCATTTTTTAAAGTAGAGGGCTATAATTTGTTGTCTCCAAACTGATTGCAGAGGCCCTGGAGGTTGGAAATGCACGGGTGAATGTGCATTTGAAGTGAAAAATACAGCCTTTGCTGAAATAGACCTCAGTGGTGAGGAGACAGCATGAGCTTTCTGTCCTCTTTGCCGACTCCCTATCTTCCCGCTTAATGCAGTCAGAGCAGAGGAAGCTGCCATTCATCATCCCTATGCTTAATTTCACAGCTTAAATGCTGCAGATGCACTTCTTACACTTCTTCCACATTACACAAAAGTGAAGTAATTACACCCTTCATTTGAAGTCCTTTATCAGGCCCTAATTGCCCCGTCTATGCCAAATAAACACTTTCTCTAGTCCTCTGCCTCACCACTGCAACTGTGTGATACCAGCCGACTCTCAGTGGCACCAAAGTGCAGGCGTCTCTTGGTTAAGATCATAGGCCAATTTTTCTAGTGTTTTGCTCTCACTGCTGTTCTGGCCCTGGTCTTATTGAAATTGGGAGGGGAAATATTTTTTCAGCTGACACATTAATTGACAATATATAATTCTCTCCCCCTACCGTGGCAGAGCTGTAAGGAAAAAAAAATCCATTAGTAGATTTTTATGTACCCAAAGATTATTATCACCAGGGCTGCCAGTGTCTCTTGGGATATTATAGACTAATTCACTGTGTAATCCAAGCAATCTGGACTAATCATTGTCTTCGAACTGTAAAAAATGTAAAAATGTAAAAAATAATCATTTTTTACTGTCAGCTCTCAGATCTAGATAAGGCTAAAATGGGGTGCTAGCATCCCTTCCCTTAGTTACACATGAGGTTATTCGATATGGCTGTTTGAAAATAGCATAACGGTCTCTAGGTCCTCGTGCTGATTACTCACGTCGAAAGGAATCAGCATTATAGAAATGAAATGGTCCATAGACCAATCTCACTGGAGCATTGTGCTTGTGCTGAAAGGCTCCTTACAGCATTGGTTGAGTGGAACAAATGATTTTAGGGCACATGATAATTGGTCTCTCTGAGTGGGGCTGATTAATATTACTGGCTGATGAGCGTGTGGCTGAAAAGCCTGTGAAGAAAAGGCATCTGTTGACAGAGTGACTTGCTTGTAGCAGAGATTACTTCGCTTGAAGGAAAACTTAGCAGTTAACACCAGCTGTAAAACAAAAATCCAAAACCTGAGACCAGGCCAGGTCAAGGTACAGTTTTCAGCAAACAGGGGTAATGAAACTAACAGATTCTTGACAGACAGCTAATTACGCAAAGTGAACAGTCAGTAAAAGTCAAAGTCCCAGAACAACAAAGATGGAAATAAGGTAGAAGAAGGTGAAGCATTCTAGCAGCACCAGAATTCCCCTGCATCGGAATCAAGCCTACTTCACTAATGAAAGTCGTTGTGTTTGGGGATTTAATTTCTCTCTGCACAGAATTGTTGTGAGGCAATTTAAATCCCTCTATTTGTTCCCAATAAGACTTCTGTCAGTTACTGTCACGGTCCAGTTGTGCCACACATGCAATTATTCCTCTACTGTAATCAGATGCCTAATGAAAGTCGATGCAATTGATCACGAAACTCCACTGAACCGCCTCACTTGCTATTTTATTTCACATGCAGTGTCCACTACAGACCACACATTTGCTCTTAATGCAAAACACTACCCAAATAATACTTTCTTCATTAGAATTCAGGGACTTGCACTGGCCAGCACTTAACCTTAATTAGGCATGACAGTTAAAGCAGGCCATTCTCTATGTAGTAGTAGCACTGAACTGTCAGAAGTCCCTGTTACCGTGTTGTATGTTCGCAGTGTACGCTCAGACACCTTGTGTGCAGTGACTTTTTTTTCCTTTTCAAATCACGGCCCATTTTTAAAATTCACTGCCAATCGGAAAGTTACACTCTAGCGCAGGCCCTGTCGTTTTTCTGCAGATAGAGGATTACCGTCGTCTGATGCCTGGAAAAGGACTGGCCTCATCAAAACCCTTCATGCATGCCTTTTTTTTTTCATGTTTCGCATCATAACAGCTTGAAGGCAAACATCTTCTCTAAGCTTTCGTCTGGGTCACTCTGAAGAAACGGCATTCGAATATCTGCCCATTTCAGACGCTCGCCAAGAATCAGAGAAAGAGAGAGAGAGAGAGAAGGAGAGAAAGATGCTCTGCAATTTCGGCTTGGTCATGCCTCATAACCAGATTTCATGACTTTAATGAGCTCATTACAGTGAGCAGGCCTCTAGAGAGACACAGCAAGCATCGCTTTGGGCTCCCTCAGACGCACAGCAGGGCCACTCCTGCTAAACCAAACACACACGCAGCCTAAATCAGGCTACTGACACACAAATCTTCAAAGTGGATTCGGTCAGCTGGAAACTGAAACAAAAAATACAGCGGTTTACAGAATAGTTATTTTTTCATTGACACAGAGTTTGATCATTACCAAAAAGTCATCCTGAATATATCGGCCTGCCACTGATGGAACAACCCCCCCCCCCAACTAGATTGTGATCCTCACCCCTTTCATTAACACATGGTTTCCTGAGTGAAACGTTCCATCCAAAATCAGACGAAGCTTTCACTCCACTTCTCCTAAACTGCACAAGAATTAGCAACTCTAATGTAATTGGTCTGAATAGATTTAGATTTCCCAGCTAAGTGCTTCATTAAATGATGCAGCTTTTGAACTCACTCATTTAGCTGTGTGGGAATATTTCTCATCAGCGAGTCAGAGTCAGGAGAATGGAAAATGCTCACTGAGCTCACTGGTAATCTTCTGATTTGAGCATTATCTATTCACGAAGATTCCGCCCAAGCAGTCAGTGGGTGTTGTTTTTTTTTGTTTTTGATAAGGGTGGCAAGCAACATCAAAATCTAGTATTAAAGTTTCGCCAGATACATCTTCTAGTGGCTCCATCAGGCATAAACTTAACTGTGTTCTTTGTTCATTTGAGTGATAATTCACATATTCTTCAATTTTCATGTCCATATCATCCACCCAACCAAGCTCAATTATTGTATCACAAAGGTGCATCTTTTTCTGTCTGTCTTTCATTTCCTCTCTTCTGTGAATTTGACCAACTTCCAATGCTCTGGTGCTCATCAACACATAAATGAACTATTTTATATAACATAAAATCTTGTTCGTTCTGTTTTAACTCTAACTTACTCCAACAACTGTTAGTGCCGTAAACACATGGTGGAAAAATATTCAAGCCTCATTCAAAGCTGTCATGTAAGGAACATTTTCTGGATGACAAGTGATATTTTTCCCCATCAATATTTTTCATGTTAGCAGGTCTAATATCGGGATTTCAAGGTCAGAATAGGCAGATATTTGAACAAAAATGGAGAGCTGAAACGTGCTGTTTATTATACATGCAGGTTCCAGTTTGCAGTAGGGAGACTCAACACCACTAATGCAACTTCATGGGAAAAAACTGATTAAACTCAGTTGAGCACAACAGCGGCACCTGCTGACCGGAAGCACTGGTTCTGTCATCTCAGCCCCATCAGCTGTGTTGACCTTGCCAACACAGTCTATCAGGTTAATGTGTGTGCTGAGACAGAGTGCAGGAGACTCTCTCAGGAGTCCACCCAGCTAAAGAGGGTTGAATCCCAGAGGCAGTCTCTGACTGACAACAGGGTGGGACTGAGGTGTAGAGTGAGATGAAGTGGTAAAGAGAGCTCTAGATTTCAGGAAAGCACATTGAAGTTTGGAAATGTGGCATCTGGCTGATCAGAAAAAAAGATAAATAAGCAATAAAACCAAGCAAAAAAACTGATATTACACAGTGTTTGGACTAATGGCCTAAAGCTATTCCTGATGCTACAAATTCAACACATTTCAGCCTACAGCACCTTAGCCTGCCCATGCATTTTGAAGTTAAAGGCATTTAAGTCTAGACTGCTATTTGAACTATTAAATGCTTTTTGAACTTTTTGAACACACACACACACACACACACACACACACACATATATATATATATATATATATATATATATATATTCGTGCTGGGCACGTTAACGCGTTGCTATAGCATTAACGCATT
>JBBPCZ010000001.1:45773709-45800221 GCA_037974445.1 Brycinus macrolepidotus | reverse complement strand
TTAATACATTCTTTAAGCACTCTCCCTCTCTCTCTCTCTCTCTCTCTCTCTCTCTCTCTCTCTCTCTCTCTTGCTCCTTCCCCCCTCCCTCCTTCTATCTCTCTGTAGCACAATTGAGGCCCATCATGCATTTGGCAGCTTTGTGTGAGGTGGCACCTAGGCCCAGCAAGTCATGTTTTCTCATTTATTCCGAAGCACGCTCTCCAGAATAAACATTCAGGGACTATTTGCCCTATCCAAAACAAAACAAGAGCATAGTTTCAAGAGCTAGATCTCCTGAGTAAATCATTTTAATCCCCCGCGGCCATAGTCTAACAACTCTGGCTTTGTAAAGGTAATGATGACCCACTCAGCACTCCAGAAAGGGTGCCTTGGCATTTTAAAAGAAAAACAACAAGCACACATTTGTAGTCTGTTCGTGTTTATTGATAAGAAAATACTGCTAAAGGAATCTCCTTATACTGTATAAAGATGTATACTTTATACATCTTTAGTATAAATACTGCATAATGTCCTTCTGTAAACTGGGTCATAAAATCATGTAGCAGAATATTGTCAGTCAATGCTGATTTCTATCAGTAATGCTCATGATTTTACATGTTTGTACACTGCAGTTTGTTCAACCAAATGCTGTAATTGAATCAGCTTATCACAAAACCTCAAAATTGCCTCACAAAATACAGTAGCGATGGAAAAGAAATGTGGAGGGCTGGTGTCCAGCAGAGTTGCTGGTGATTTCCCTGCTCAAACACTGCTTGATTCAAGTCACCTGTTATTTGCCCAATACGAGTGTGTTTGAGTAGAGGAGCTAGAAAAACAATGCTGGAGACCAGCCCTTTAGGACTGGAGCTGCACACCCCTACCTTACATTGTTTTTTTTTTTGACACTCACTTTGACTTTTGTTTCGTTTAAGAAGCAGCCAGTGGCCCGGATATGTACCAACGCAGGCGTTTCACAATGCGCTGTGATACAACTGTATTATATGCTCTCAGTGCTCCTGAATTTTACATTTTGATTACAAAAACCACAGTTAATCACACAAACTGCATGTAGATCCACCCACTAACTCATGAGACTCTGTGAAATCATGTCATCATTAAGCTTGAAACAAAGCAGGCAGTGCAAGTTAGGTGAAAAGTGTTAATAAATGAAGTTCTTTCCCACCAAAACATTCTGCAGGGGCGTAATTTTACTCCGGCTGAGAAACAGTGTTATTCTGTTCGTAAACATTGTTCTGCTACCATTATTAAATGAAGTCTTCCAACAACACGTCTCTTGGGCACTTTTAGATGATAGATGATTTGCACTGCGAGGCTGGCAGTACACTGCTGCTTTGCTCACCACTGGATTTGAGGCTCAAGTGCCAGTTTTATACAAAACACGCAGGCAGAATTTATCCAAAACCGATGCAAAAGGACAAATATACATCAGGCTCTATGTGTTCTGCTCTTAGGGATTTTTGCAGTAGCCAGCTTACATAAGCAACCATGACATATGACACTTATTGCAGCACACTGTTACAAAGTTCAGTTCAAATTGATGCACCTGACCTAAAAGCAGACTGTAATTCACCTCCTATTCACTCACTGCCATGATTAATGATTGCAAGTGTTTTTCTTAATTACCTAATTTCACTCACATGAAGAATCTATTTCTCTCCGTCTCTATTTTCCATAAAGGGAACATTTAATGAGTAGCATTTTAAAGTCCACTATTAAAATCAGTGGAAATCATTACATATTTATCTGCATTACAATTTACAGTAAGTTTTGAGGAAGTCACTAACAGATGATATTACCCGAGCTTCATCACTGTGTGTCACCTGTAAAGTGCGTGTTTTACAATAATAAGGCCACAGTGGAGAGCTTCCATTAGGCACAACCACATGCTGTAAAGCCGTCAACCTCCTTGTGTTTTATAACTCTCTAAATATGGCTGCCCAATTCCCCCACTAACAGCCCAATGAGGCTGTAATCACCGTCTCCATGTTCTGTGCTTATGACACTGGCGCTGGCACATTTTAGTGTCTGCTTCGGTGCTTCATTTGCCACCTCATAAAGCATGCGACCTGCTGTAGGCAAACAGCCCTGCGCCCAACACCTGGGATAAAAGTAAGGTGTCGGATGGCTTTTTGGGATTGCCGAGGAGGCTTCCAGTCAAACGTGTTAATGAGCTTCTGTATGCTCTTTTAAACGTGGTTCATAATAGATCAGATTATATTTATTGTCTCATCACAATTAACACAGTATGAAACTGAATGAACGTCTTTGTGCCAACTCCCAACAATGCTACAGCTTTGGCTGGTTGTCACAGGGGGTGGTTGTCACGGTACTATTTTCTGGTACGCCAAAGGTTTATCTATAAAAGTTTTGAGGGCAGAGGTCACACACCTTCTTGACATTACCAGAATGGTATTCTTAGCATTGATTTTAGCATGTTCTTTTGTGGGGCTTGGTTGCCCAATGTTTTAATAAGGTTTGTATGATTCTTGAATTTAGTTTTATACACGCCCCTTACAGTTTTGTATGTAAGTGCTGCACTGTCACTGTAAGGCCCTGTGTTCCACTCCAGCCTGAATATGGATTAGACAGGTTTGAGCCACCTGAGGGCTTTTCCCTCCGTGTGCCAAAACAGTGTGCAGATCAGTCAGTCAGAAGCGCCTATCGCTAGACGTAACCATCAGGAGCGTCTTCAATCAGGCATGGCCTGCGAATACTCCACTCAAACCGCTCTCTGCTGCCTTAGCGTCCGCTGGCGCCAGACTCACTTATGTGAGAAGTGATTTGGGCGAAGACAGAAAAAGCAGAGAATGTTCTTCCCAATTTGGTGTCACAGTACAACAAGCGCCCATCATCACCATGGTGACGAGGTTAAGCGCAAGAGCCGACGAGGGATTTAATTGAGTATTGGCACGAAGTGTGACTGAGATATTGTGTGAAGAGAAACAGGAGCTGCCACTTAAGAGGCTCTTCCCAGCATGACAGAAGCTGAGAAGTGATGATGATCATGTCAAAATATGACAATCATATGCTATTCCAGGGAAACACAGAGGTAATGATTATCAGCGGAGAACTCAGAATGAGAAAAGCACACAAGATCACACAAAATCCATTGGCCTAAGTAACAGATTGGGTTAATTAGCCACAAATGCTGTAGCCTTGTGGAACAATGTCCTGCCTACACATGCAAACCCAAAACCCAAGACTATGGGAAGCATGTATGTTTTTGTGTTTTTAAAAGTCTGCAAGTATCTTCCCATGCCAGTCTGTATGAGATGGTGAACAAAAGGCGCATGCCAAAACTTCTGAAAATCATGGTCTTTCAGTGAAAATCATGGAATGTCAGTGGGACTGGAATATGAAATGGTAACAGTACTATTTGGAATCAGAATTAATCTTTTTATAATATATAGCTTTACACTGATGACTGACACAACTCGAACTTAACTGCAGGAAATGCACTCAATTTATATCCTGTTTGCAGACATAGAAGCATAAAGTCAAAAAACTAAACTATCAGCGTAAGTTAAGGTAACCAAGTGTTTTGCTTAGAACCACCTATACTGATTTATTCATCATGAGATTTTGGCACAGTGTTAATGGCAGCTGGTACAGCTGGTAAACTAACAACTGTGGAAAATAATTGCAATCAGCTCAAATAATTACAGTCAGGTAATTAGGCAACAATTGTGATAAGTCTAACTTTTGTTTTGCAAGACCATTCAAATGTAATTATGTAATTATTTTAATGACATGGTAAACTATGCATAGAATTGAATTTAAATTCCGTTTGCAATGTGTATCAGCAGGTATGAGTCTGCACTATTAACCTTTGTTTTCATTTGTTTTAATAGCAAGAAAAGACAATCTGGCAAATGTAAAGGGCTTTTTTTTTTCTTTTATGCAAAACAGATTATATGCACAACAGTAACTTTTCATCAATTTCAAATAATATTAGAAGATTTCCTCTTTTATAGTCACAAATGCGGTATCGATTAAAAGTGTAGAATCTGCACTCCTAACGGAACCGACCTGTCCATAGTTGGGTTCTTGTGCAGCAAGCGCCGCCTGGTTGAGCAATCCTTACAGGTGTTAATTGAAAGTTTAGTATTTGCCCTTTCAGCAGAATTACTTGTTTCAGTGAGCTGAGGATAATTCATGTCGAATTACACCACCTTTGTAATTGCTGCTGACAACTGTGATTTTTAAAGGGTTAAGCTAACCAATTGTAATTGAAGTTCAAAAGAAGCGGAGAGTAATGACTGTCATTGTGTTGAACTCAGTGCTAGAGTGGTTTCATAGGCTTCTGCTACTCACAACAAAAGAGTATAGTGTCGTGGCTGAGAAAGGCCAACCCAGCTGCTGAATTGCAGTCTTTTAAGCAGGCCTGTCGTCAGCCTGCTGGGTGGCTGGGTGGCCGTGCGTTGACATTTCAGATTACAGGGCTGTATTTGCAGCTGAGACGTTGGGGTTTGGTTCACTGCAGTCTGAAACCCCCTTGCACTAGCTCCATTAATCAAAACCCACACCCACTGGAGCAAGGCACAGACATTGTCGGGGTGCGCACCGCCTTATGGTGCACCAGCTGTGGGCAGATGAACCTAACCATCATATTAACTGGAGCACACATGCATGAGGAGACCCCTCTGTAGCCCCCCACACTTCACCTCCTGTCCCTGATTAGAATATAAAACATGGTAATATCATGAAATGTGCAGTGTAGGCATAAAACACAATCCCAGCAGAGCTGAATATGTTTGTGACCTTGATATATATGCTCATCGGTGGAAAGTTTCTTTTGATGTAATCGAGGCTTATCGTATAGCAGGGGAAGTAGTATACGCTTTCCCCAGTGTGGCAAGAAGAACAGTCTGGAGGATCAAGCGTAATGGATTATTTCAGCATCAGATGCCTTCTTTCCACGCTAGCAAGGAGAGCGGCGCAAAAGCATTGGGAGCAGAGCGAGGACTGTGACGTCTGGAAGCTGAGCAGCATGAGAAACCAGGCAGCATTAAGTTATGAAGTCTGGCCTTTACGTTACGTGTGGATCTGAGGGAAGGAGCCCATAATCTTTATGAAATGCTTCCGACAGTATTTGAAACAGTTCATTGCCTAGGGGACACGTTATGAATACTATGATGCATTTATCATATTCTTCTCTGGCAGCTCCAGGCTATTTCTGTTGCATCATGGCTTTTATGGCCATCTGTTGCAGAGTGAAAATTTTAATTAAAAATTACATTCTGTTGCTCTTGAGTCCCAAAATTTCAGAAATGTTCTGAAAGTTTCCCCTATCTAACAATGTGGCAAAGCCAAGGCTGAACTAATCAACAATCGCCAAATGTTTACTGGTGTCAAAAGTCTATTGCTGTGTAGTAACTTCAAATGGAGCATAAATAACACTCACTCTGGAGCACACATGTGGCAAGTGAGCACAAGAAAATAAAGATATAGGTGCAGAATACATGATGCAGCACAGCTGCACAATAGAGATAGACATGGTATCGTCAGTTTCACAAAGTCTGTTTTACACTCAAGTCCCTAAGCGGATAGTAGTTCAGACAGCAAAACAGATTGCAAAATTCTTTTCAGGGAAGATGTAAAAGGATGTGGTAAATATGTGCAATTTGATGCGAATAAGCTGTCAAGGATGCTGGTTTACAGGCCTGGTTCTGGTGTACCCTTACTCTGTATCACTTTCTTGTTGTCCTTGTTCTAAAACACCTAATCTAACCAATCAGCTATTTGTCATTTGTAAACTCTAACCTGAAGTCATTAGGTTGAATGGGGTTTTTGCTCACTTCCTATAAAGTTCCAATGTCACAGTTGGCACCAAAAACAATACATCCGTGGATTTGATTATATTTGTCTCATCACAATTAACACAGTATGAAACTGATTGAATGTCTTTGTGCCAACTTCCAACAATGCTACAGCAAGGGCTGGTTGTCACAGGGGTTAGTTATCAGTACTATTTTCTTGTAATGGAAAAAATGCATCGGGGGGCAGAACATAGAAGGCTCAATTAATGAGCCCTTCCTGGGTTGAAGTGGGTGTGTTAAAGCAGGTGAACCCTCAAATGTGTGAGGCGAGGATACTTTAGGAAGCACTGGAATACAATTGTCAGCATGTCAGCTTATGCCTTGGTGTGCAAGATGACCTCATACAATCCTGACAGGACAATGATAGTGTTGGTCTGTCATGTACTGATGCACAGAACAGGCAAGAACATAGAAGAAAAGAGTTATTACCAAGTTAGGGCTGGGTGACCTAGACTCTCACATATACCAATTCACAGTGGGAGCACAGAGCTTTCTGATGTTCTGACAGTGTGAAAAATCCATCTTACTCGTGATCCAGCACGCCACGGCGAGATGGATTTCAGGGTTTCAGGGCTTGTCCCGGGTGTGGCTTTACTAAAGGATGACATTTGAAAGGATGTTGTCAATTATGTAAATGTATCATGTGAGAATACAGTTTCATTACCGCTGCCATTTCGCCATTGCAACACATTCTGTGGCTTCTAAAATTGTTGTTCCTCCTGAGGTTAGTTAAAGTGTAATGACCCCGCACTCGTTGTTCTGTCTCATTGGTTTTATTGATTAAAGTGCCACAGATTTTAGAGATTTTCATCACTGGTAGACTGTAGGGCACTAGTAATTACAATGAATGGGATGCATTATTAAGTTTTTGACTGCAATGGGTTGAAGTTTATGTCCATTGTTTGAAAATGCGGCAACCATATTATTTCAGCATCCTCTCTCGGTCTGTTCACTGAAGGGCTAATGACAGTATGAAGGGCTTGAGATAAAAGTAATTAAATGATTCTGAGTAGCCAAAGGATTACACACCAGCTCACAGCAGTCTGTCCACAGCAGGGAACTGGCATTTTACAAACTGCTGCCTTTTTACCAACTCAAACCTGACCTTCTTCAGTTCCAACATCATCACACACAAACGAACACATAAATAGTCCAAAATAAAAGCACACCCCACAGAGCTCACACTAAGAAGGCCCAGATTTAAAGCTTTGTTCGAGTGTTCCACAAGTAGATAAAAAAGGAAGGACTGAATTAATGGATGGTATTTTGGAGGAAAACTGCTTTTATAATTTTTTTGACATGCTTTTTACAAAGATGCTCATTTCAGGGACCAGCAGGGAAGACAAGGAGGAAATTGTAGTGGAAAAATTGGGTCTTTCCTTAGAAGCTCCATAACAATGCAAGGTAGGCACTGTTCACTTCATCTGTTTATGCGTAGAAGGTCTTGAATTAAAAGATAATAAATAAAATGTGTTTTGAATTAAAAACATTCAGAAGTTGATATAGAGTGTATATATATATATATATATATAATTTTTTTTCTTTTAACATTGTGACAGGAAATCAAAAGTGGATATATGGTACTGTACAGGCTGATAGGAAACTGTAGATGCACATCTGTGGATCTTTAAATTGGTGGAAGATAACAACTATAACAGCCACTAACTGTTCAGTGGCATTACACAAAAGTAAAAAGTGATTCAAATTTCCTCTAATTTCTGTAGCTGTTGACCTGCAACCAGCCCTACATTTTCTTCCTTTTCTCTCTTTCTCTCAAAGCATTTGGCCCTTTTTTCACAAGTCAAGCCTTCATGTTTCAAATGGCCCTTGAGAGGCTTTACCCCATTTTCCAACTTGGAGGACCACTTGATGTAGCCTTCCCTTCTGCTAATGTGTTGCATTCGTTCAGATTTCACACCATCACAATAAAGGTCCCATTGAATTTGTAGATGCTGAACGGGGGCGTTAGCCTGTAGAAAGGCACCCATATTTGTCCTGGCCTGGACCCTCTCTACCCAGTCTCACTGCAGGTGGTACACTCGTCTGCCACTCCGGGTGCTGTTATGTGCTCCTTCGCATTAGCTGCTCTGCTGGAGTAATTACCTGGCCTGCGAGAAGAGAGGGGAAATTGAGGCACACCCGACCTCGTGGCTCCGAGAAGAAGGAGAGAGTCAGACTCATTCTTGACTTGTCACTCGCTAAATCGCCCCCGCCTGCTGTTTTCTTTTTTTTTCTTTGTACAGGTGAGTCAGATTAATAAAGCTTACAGCACATACAAGCCTCAGCCATTTATCCCTGACTGCTGTTAATGCCCCCTTCGCTCCCTCTGCTCCCCGAGTTCCATTAATCTCCACTGTAGTCCTGGCCTAAGCCTCTTCAGCACCAGCTACGGCCGTCCCCATGCTTCATTCCGCTAGCAGCAGCAGTGGCCCCTTGCAGTGTGTAAAATATATCTCCCCTTGCTGCATTCCTCAACATGCTATCCTGTACATGTGAGCTATGCTGGGAGAGACGGGGTTCAGCGTGTCTGTGTGTGGGGGTGTAATGTGTTAGTGTGTGAGTATGATAGTGTTAAACGATGTACAATAGCTTTGTGCAGCTGGAGGGATTTGTTTAGGCTCTGGGGTATTGATTCCCCAGCTGCCTAAAACTAAACAAGACGAATGCTGAGTCTCAGCGAGAACCAAGTGCTGTAGAAAAGGAGTGAAACGAAGAGGAGCATGAAGTTTTCCAATTACAGACACTAAAACCACTTACAATTCATTCCTAGAGGACTGAACCAGAGGTGTCACTCCCAGCAGTGCACATTTGCCTTGCAGTTTGTGTCATTTCTTCAAAACACAGGGTGGTGTTAATGCAAACAGATGAATTTAGAACAAACTATAACAATGCAAGGTGGGAGCTTCTCGCCTGACCTGTTGTTATGTATAAAAGATCTCAACTTGCATATGTGAAAAGGTAACATTCCCACAAGAGCTTGATGTTCTGGCCAATTTTAATGAGATGAGATTTGCGAATATCATTTAAAAATATTATCTGGTGGTTGAAACCATGGTATTGTGGGTAAGTGGGAAGGAACATATGCTGAAGAACATATGTTCAGGCCTTGCAAAAACATAATGTGCGAAGAAACAGCTTTGAAATTAACCTATTTAAGAACCCTGTCTGTATGTTCACACTTGCTCTCTTGACTTCACTTCAAAACATTATGCTGTAAATTACTCAATGCAAACCCAAGAATGGACATAAAGACATACTTGGGAGGAATTAAAAGTTAATAAATAAAAGCTGTTTTGAATAAATAGCATCCAGATATTGCTGTATATAATGCTGCTGTGCAGGCAAGTACAACATGTTGCACACTTGTCAATGCAAACAGATGAATTTAGCACCTGCATTGCAATTTACTAAGCCTGAAAATAACTCCGAGAGAAGCCACTGCATCTGAAAATTAGTACTAGATGGGATCATCTGCTGCAAATTTTGCACAATGTCTGCTGTCATTATATTTTTACTGTTAATCGTAACATTCTAGGTGCTTAAGTTTAAAATGATCAATCTGCATAAAAAAACGTATGAAAAGAATAAAAAAATATAGTTAAGGTTTAAGTCCAATGATTATACTTCGTCCTTTCTAAAACTATGACCATTCTAAAAAATTAAGTATAAAGAAGGCTAAGGCACAATTGAAAGTGTAGGTGGTGAAAAAGCAAAAGAAACATTTTTATTAAAACAATAAAATAAAAAGGCTAAATGAATAGGAAATGGAGGAAATCCCATTTAAGCTTGAAAAATTCATTCATTTTCTGTAACCGCTTATTCCTTACTAGGGTCACAGGTACCCAGAGCCTATGGGTGTAAGGCAAGGACTCACCCAGGGCGGGGTGTCAGCCCACCGCAGGGCGCACAACTACGGTCAAATTAGAATCCCCAACTCACCTGACGCGCACGTCTTTGGACTGTGGGAGAAACCTGAGACTCCGGAGGAAACCCACGCCACCACGAGGAGAACATGCAAACTCCACACGGCCAGGACCCGGATTCAAACCCCCAACCCTGGAGGTGTGAGGCAACAGTGCTACCCACTGTGCCACAGTGGGGCCCCAGCTTTAGAAATGTACAAGTGAAAAGATAGCCTATTTGTTTTCATTTATTGATGGTAATGTGCACACTGGGGCCCATAAGACCCTTCTTAGACTGCACTACACCCAAATCTATTGCAAAGAGTGTCTGACCCACCAAACACACCCTTAAGACCCCCAAAGTGTAATAAAACGAATAAATCAGTTGAACACATTCAGCCCTGGCTGCCAGACAGTCACAGCTAGTGGAATTGCTACTTAATCGCGGTCTGTATTTACACAATTGGTAAACTGATGTTAGTGCCAGCAAATCAGCCAGCAGCTATATTTAAAGCATTGCAGTCAGAGGCAGAAGGGGCCGCTCGTCTAAGTCAAGGACACAAAGCAGATTGGTGGATTCTGATAGTTTCTGATTCACAGCAGTCTCCAGCTGTTCCTATTGCACCTCTGGACTTCTAGGCAGTGTGTGCAGAAAGTGAGCGTAGGAAGAAAGAAGATATACACATAAGTCTGGAGTTAAACGCTTGCGGACCTGCAGCAGTCAGGGAGCTGCGTGTGGAGTTCCTGCTGGGCTTTTATGGACTTTAAAGGAAAAGCATGGGATGATGGGATGTTCTCAGATTTCTATGTCCATTTTTTTTGCCTAAAAGAATACAATCACATTTCACCCTTAAAACCTTAGCTTTTCAGGTAACCTGCTTATGGTTGGGAATTTTCCCCTTCTCTCTCTCTCTTTCTGTCATAATGAATACTCTCTTTCAGAAAGTAGACCTGGAGAAAAGAGCAGCTCGTTACACACAGTTGATGACAATTACATGGTGCTTACGGCTACCATTTTGTAATGAGATATGTCTTCAGGAGTGGGGTGATGGTGCCGGCAGCTTCTGGGTGTTGTTAGCCGTGATTACACTAATGCAGTGTTGTCTGAACGGACAGGCTGACGTTGGAGGGGTTGATGCCTATGGGGGGGTATGAGGGGTGTGCAGTTATTCCTCAGCCTCATAACTCACTTAGTCAGATCCATCTGACCTTTAGGAGTGACGTCAAAACTCACACGTCCTCCTGAGGAGATGGAGGGAGAGGCACTGAGGACAGCTGGCACAGACAAAGAGCAGAGGATCAGTCTCTGTCTCCTTCTCCTTCTCTCTCTCTCTCTGTCTCTCTGTCTCTCTATGTGCAGTGTGCAGTGTTTCTGTCTGTCTATGTATCTGTCCATCCATAAAGCAAGCACACGTATACACAAATACAAAAATTTGTGTCTGCCCAAGTATAAATGTACATATCTACTTAATATTGATTCTGTACTTTTGCTAGAAATCAATGATGCTAATTAGTAAAATAAATGTTCATTGTAGACACACACACACACACACACACACACACACGCACCTGCAGAGAGCAGTACATTGTGCAAACCAATGAAATCAGCTAAATTTATGCCTGGAACAACCGCATGTGGAGTTGGTAGATTACTGTTTGGCATTTCAATTCTTCCAGCACATCCAGTCAAATGTCTAGACTTTTCTTGTTAGAGCAGCACCAGTAAAGGCCAATAATTGGGGCAAATCTTCAGTGAAAACATCCAGCAGGACTATTTTTTTTATTAGACATCATTAAAATTGAACCTCATTTGGAAATAATTGATTTAAGTCAACTTTAAATTAAGTCAAATTCCTGGCAACCGATAACCAGCATTATAGATTTTATTGTTATTATAGTAATTACTTTTCCCCATAGATGCACTTTACATGTGAAATGAATGCTTAATTACATTTTTTGTCAGTAAATGTCATATTTTCTAATCTATACATGTTAATGAGGGGTTGTTTTCATCCCTATGGTATAGTGAATTAATAAGATGGACTGTGTTATCCACTCTGTAACTTTTTTTTCCTGAAAATATGTCTTTTGAAATTAGATCCCCATGAGGGTTGATGGAAGATAGAGTGAAAGTGAAAACTATAAGGCTTTATCAAGATCAGTAAAAGCCCCTCTTCCCCCCTAGAGCCTGTAGGATGGAAGTAACCCGCTGGTGCCCTTTCAGCCCCTCTGCTTGATGTACGTGAGGACATCAGCTCAGCAGGAGGCGGGAGGTGTTTGGTAAGGTGAGGTGAGACCCCCTGAGGATGTGTAGGCTGGTCACAGGCAGCAGGGACTAAAGCATCTGCTCTGTCCAGTGCTCAAACACCTTGGCCCCCCACATGGTGGGGGTGTCTCTGCCATTCTATTCTGAACCAACGGCCGCACAAACGAGCTGTTGATCATTAATCAGCTGTCCATCATTTCAGACCTGTATTGATAAAAAGTACTGCGCTGAATTTGCTTGGTTTAAATGTGCACATTATTTCTATATTAATAAAATATTGCAATTATCTTTTTTTTTTTTTTTTTTACATTATTTGTAAAAGCCTGGCATTAACATATTTTTTGTTTCTTTCTGATTTACTTAATGTTGTTTATATGTGCACATGTACACTTTACATCATGTAGGTATTTTTACATTAAATTATTTGTGCCCACCAACACTTAATACACGCAACTGTTTACTTACGTTTTACTACTGAATACTTTAAGGCTAATCTTTGCACCTGTCAGATCTCCTAATGCCTAGATCTAATTCGCCTGAGTTTTAATCCCAGTACTCTAAATAATGGACATAAATACCTCAGACTTCCGCATTCAGACTTGCAAAGTAATGCCGTGGACTGTCCCTGCATGCCGAGCATTTTTTGTATCTTATTTGATTTACCTGGTTCTTATTACCCTGCCTTTATTTCTCGACTTTGATTCCTATCTCGCCCCTTTGTTCTGTTTGCTGTTTCAGATTTGCATTTCTGGACTTATTTGCTCTTTACCCTTGGGCTCGGCTCTTTGGTATGACGATTCAGAATTGTTTGTTTATCGGACTGCCCTTTGGTTTTGGAATCTGCTATTTTTTGTATTCTGCTGATTTACGCAGTATATATTGTTGCCTGTTTTACTCCACGCTTGAGTCTATCTTGGTCTGAACCTGACAGCACACTTATTTGGCAGCACTGATACTGATACCTGATTCTCAGAACCACATATGACAAGATTGCGCTGAAGAGTAAAAACAGAACTGAACAATATAGAAACAGACAAATGTAGCTTTTTTATGTCTGAATTTATCAAGTTGTGCTTACATCTTCAAACCTCAGACACTGCTGGAATTTGGTAAATATTGCAGTTATTTGTGATATCAGTTGCAGCTGTTAAGATAGGGATGCTTGATGCATGACACATGGACGATGCCTCAAGACTGGGGAGGCAGCACCACAGTGGTGTACGAAGGAACAGAAATGTGGCTTATGGGCTGACATGTAAAAGGCTAAACCTAGTCTAGATGCTGTCATTACCCCAAGAGACTGACTAATGCTCCTTTTTTTATCTTAATGTTCCCTCCCTCGATAACAACCTGGACTATTACTACTTCAGACTGCAACTGACTACACACTGGAAGAGGAGGACTGCTGAAAGATGAGCTTTCATTCAGCCGTTGAGCTCAAGGGACTAACGTCAGTGTGGTTTACACTGTTTTTATTAACATCTGCTCATATTTGTGTCATGCTGGCGAAAAGTTTAGATTAGGAAGAATTTCAACTGGTATATCATCCACTATACTGGACTACTTGTACTACTGCTTGTCTCAAATGATAATCCTTTAGTGCACAGTAGTGTGCATGCGCATCAGAAATTGGTATTGGTATTCTCTATTCTCTACTTAAGGTGAATCTTCAGTCCCAGTGTCTGCACTGATGCTGATACAGTATTGGTGCACCACATGTAATACAAATTTACTGCATACTGACTGCATTACACAGTTGACAACTGCCCCAGGTGCATTTCATACTGTGTACTGGTGTACACAGATCAGCCGTAATATTAAAACCACCTGCCTAATATTGTGCAGGCCCGCCTCATGCTGCCAAAGCAACTCTGACAACCATTTTCTTACTTTTGCAAGAACTCTGTTATTGCACACATACTGAAATAAATTCAGTCTATCACTTTTTACATTGTGCTCCAGCTGCGTGCTCAGAACAGGTGTTGTCTCCACTCTCCTAACTTTTATTAACCCTCCAGGCAACATGTACTGTGCACTGTCTGATGACGTTTAAAAGCACTGGACATTTATGCCCCTAGATTTATTAGCAGATATTATACCGCCATCCACAGCTGGATTAACAAAAACAACTTTCCATTAGGGTTGTTTTTCTTTACCAGCGCTTCAAGTGGAATGACCTGTATTTCACTGTTGGAGCAGCACCAACAAATGGCAATTACTGACACACATCTTTTAACAGAGTCATCCAGTATAACCTTTTTATAGACCTCATTAAATTTGGAATCCAATTTAGAAATGATTTATTTTTCAAAACCAAATCGCTAAGCTTAGACACATTATTAACACACTAAGAAAGTGATGAACACAATTTTGTCTTTAAGTTTCCTGACTTTTGGCAAGATTATGTTGATCTAATTTATTTTATTAATGCTGAAATTTATTTAAGCAATTTCAGTGTAACACCTTTTATTCAGTGTGTTGGTGTTGGCAGTCTTGGATCCTTAAAACTATATTCATTATGAGTGGTTGTGCAAGTATATGTACTTGGATTAACATTAAAGAACTTACTAAGGAGATTTATGCCATGTTATTGTATGCCTTGATTTGACCTAAGCAAAATTCAATACTTCAGAGACGTTTTTAACTCACATTTGCCTATAAATGGTGTTATTAACTCCAGTTAGTGAGTTGAACTGACTGTATTAAGTCTGCAAAAGCCTGGAATTGCAAATGAATATCTCTAAACAATCCTCTGTAACCTTGAGGATAATTATCTCAGAAATAGGTTCTTATTCAATTTAGCCTAATTTACAACTCTGCTCACACTGTCAGCAGCATCGTATACAGAATCAGTCACATTAAGAGTATAATTCACAAGTGGTCTTGTTGCTTTTTCAACATATATGTTCATGTTCTATCTATCAATCAATCTATCTATCTAAACTGTTTAAAATCATTTACCTGTTTATCTAGTAAGTGTGTTGTTGTTGTTGTTGTTTTTTAAAAGTAGCTGATCTTGTGAGCTAGTTAGAAGATCACAGGAATGGTTCCAAATTTCTCTTTGGTGCTTGCAAGTATTTGTTAAAATAAGAGGTATTTGTAAAATATAGAAGTATTTATTAACCAAACCAGCTGCTGGACGATGGCCACAAGTAATACATAAGAAATACATACATAAAATCACTATTTTTTGTTGTTATTTGCATTTATTGTAATGTTAGTAATTTGTAAGCAATTTAAAATTTTCTAAGGTGCCAAAAATATTTGCATAGAATTGTGTGTGTATGTACACACACACACACACACAGACACACAGACACACACACACACACACACAGACACACACGCAGACACAAAGACACATTTATATTGATGTAATACATTTTGTGTAGTAAAATGCCTGCACTGGTGGTCCTGTGGGGGCCCTAATCTTTGATGAATGGAGTAAAGAGGGGTAACCAATGCAAAGAAACACATGGGACTACAGTCTTCAATTGAACTTGAAAACTACAAAGTGCCTCTGTAAGGTAAGTGGTAATTAGAAATAAACGAAAATGTGCATCATTGTAGTGTTTTTATTGGTTTTATGCTTGTGTATCATTTGTATGCAGTTTTGAGCAAAAAATTTACATGAGATATAACAATCACAGTAAAGGCAAATGGGTGTATATGGAGCATAGATACAGGAAATAAAGGACAGGTTTGTTCTGGCTCTGAAAAGAAAATAATATTGGTTTGTTATGAAGTCCAGAGCTGCTCGCTATGTTCTCTCCTTTCTACTTTCTGCACAAATTAGTCCAGAAAAATGATGTGATAGATAACTTTCACGTTTATTTTGGTGAAATAATGGGATCCAACCAGGTTATAGATGTGTATATGTTAAAGATCTGTATGCATCATCATGTTAAAAATGTGTATGCATACATGTGTATGTAACCAGGTTAAAGTGTGTATGCGTCATCAGCGCTCCACTGTGCAGTGTGCACTCTGCTATACCAACAAAACCACACAACACAATTAATAAATGTTGTGCTGTATGAGCCCCACAGTTCTTCTAAAATTCTGAATGTATTATTGGCCTTAGCCTTCATTCTTTACAATCCTTTCACACACTAGAGTATATTAAACCATAGATTAATTTAATAAATTTGTTCAATTTAGCCACTCTGGATCAATGGCACTGTCAAACAGTGACAGCAAAATAGCAGTATTATTTTAAATAAGATGATATTAAACACGGAGGAATAGTATAACACTAGGGAGTCAAATCACATTATCATCAGGCATCATACATTTTTTACAGTTGAAAGGGTATTCCTTATATAAGAGGTGAGTCTCAAGTGGTATTAACTGATCACACCACCTGATATATCCATTTCAGAACAGTGACACTACTGAGCCAGTGTTTACTTTGTGTGTATACTTCATATTATACTTTTTACTTTACTTTAAACCTAAAACTGTTCATCTGTGTTTAGCCTACAAAACACTGTGTATTATTATAATAAACACGAATATGATTACAGTCAAATGTAAGAAGATTTAAAGATTTTTTTAGTTGTTAAAGTATTGCCTAGAAGAATACAAGTCTCTGCGTGGATTTGGTAAACACCATCAGTAGCTGCTGATTTAATTTAATAGAAGATTGATTAAATAAAGTAGGTCCTGGATGGTAACTATAAACATTTGCCTTCCTCAAGACGAGGTTAGGAAACAATTAAGGCAGCACTCTCACAGACGTCAAATCACAATGTATTGTTTAATTGTTCATTTGCATGTTTGTACTTTAAAATAAATAAATGCCCACTGCTCAGATAAATGCATATTTTCTCAGATGAGTATGATTTTTTATGTCTGTAGACAGTATAGATGGTATATAAGAGTATGTATATATAGTATAGAGTATAGTGTATATCTATAGTTCTGTAAACGTCGCACACAAGCAAAAGAGTTACATCCTCAAGGAATACCTGAACTGCTACACGCTGTATGCACTGACTGAACTAAACGGTGGTACAGTGTCTAAAAAGTGAGCAAAATCCTCTCGCCTCTTCTGAGTCCGAGACACGCTTTCACCCTAAGGAGCTGCTGAGTAGTGGAATCTGATTTGATTTGTGTTTTCCGTTTGCAGGGCTTGACTGCCATTATAACTTCCAAATTCACTGTTGGATCACCTCTCTGCCAACGAGAGAGAGAGAGAGAGAGAGAGAGAGAGAGAGAGAGAGGGAGAGAGAGAGGGGGGGAGAGAGGGAGAGAGAGGGAGAGAGAGAGAGAGAGAGAGAGAGAAAAAAGAAAAACTGGGCTATTTCACTGCTGTCATCTCCACTGAGAGATGAAGGCTGATGTTTCTCTGGAAAAAGCAGCAGAAAAAACATCAATCTCTGATGAATAAATATATGCTCCCTCAGTCTCTCTCTCTCTCCTCTCCCTCTCTCTTTCCGAATCTCTCTCTCTCTCTCTGTTTGAATCTCTGTGGCAGTCAGAAAAAGCTGTTCTCCAACATTTAAAACCTGTACTGCTGTAGAGCACCTAAAGAGCACTTATTTCTGTAGCAATTTAAGGCCAACAAGTGTCGGTCCCAAAGCTATTACATATCTGTAATAATTATCAGCCTGCAATAACCAGGCTTTCAGTCAGATCGTGATACTAATTCAGTGGGAAGCAGTTCCCACGGGGCCGGGTAAATCGTTATTTTACCTTCTTGACATAACAACAAATGCCATTGTGAGGATATTGAATGTAGGCATGAAAGGTATTGTGATTTTTTTTTTGGTTGCTTATTTTCATTCCGTGTCCATTATAACAGGCAGCTGTAGCCATCGGTTGTGGCAGAGTAATCAGGCAGCGGAAATGGACGGTGCTCGTGTGTTTATTGGAATGTTGGCCGATGCAAAGCGACTCCGTCAGCCATAATGGGGAGAACATTACTCTGCTGTGGAGTTGCAAGCAATGCATTTTCATATGGCCAAGGATTCATTTCCAGTATCCGATTTGAGTCTAGCAGCCGTGTAGGATATTGAACAGATATGGAGAGGTGTGTTGGAAATTTTATTGATTTTGATGTTAATTATATACAGACCATAAATCATACCTGTTATATTTGCTGTCATAGAACAGCTGGTCAAGATCCTTCTAGAATTCATAGTTTTGTACATTTTAGGTTTAGAGACCAGGACACATTAAATTTTAATCTATGTTTTTGGCTTCATTATGCTGTGAGCCAACCAGCCCATGCTCCGCCCGCATATGCATTCTTTCATTCAATACTGTTTTTATCAGAATACGCAAATTTGGAGTGTATTGTCCATTCCAGTGATATTTGTTTTGCATTTTTGTGAAAGATCATACATTTCAGTATGTTCACATTCAAATAATTTTTCAAAAATGTTTTTTAATTCTTCGAAAGGTTTGTCCAGACTCCAAAGTGGCACAACTGCCATCCATGGCCAGGAGTCCAAACGAACATAACTGGCCTCACTCTCTGTAGGTGGGGATGGTCCTTCCGTTCTCGCTTCACTCACACAATGCTATGTTTGCGGACATAACAGAATTGGTAGTTAGTGTTTTCCTCAAAGCATGTTGAGCTGTGCAATGATGCTGCATTAGCAGCAGTCTGAAAGGATGTGGTGACTTATTTCAGGTGACTTGGTTGAAGCATTCGCAAGTCTTCACCCTCCCACCATTGGCTGAATCTTGTGACTGGTGGAGAAGATTTGGGGGGAAAAAGGTATGTCAGCATGGGGTATAGAAATGGAAATTGTAAATATTTTAGTCAACACTGTTAATGAATGCCAATGAGTTTTTATCTGTTCAATAATGACCTTAAATGATACAAAAATCTACAATGGGTCATTTTAGTGAGAATAACACATTTATGCATAACTTTAGTGTCGTGTGCTGGACGTCACAGGCAAATCTTAAGTCTTCACCTTCAAGTCTTGAGAAAGTCCCAAGTTACTGGGGTGAGAATCAATCAAGTTATGTCCCTGCTATAAGTCAAGCAAGGCAAGTCATTGCTCAAGTCATTCATTCATTCATTTTCTGAAACCGATTAATCCTTACTAGGGTCGCGGGTACCCGGAGCCTATCCCAGGGCCAACGGGCGCAAGGCAGGATCGCTCAAGTCATAAATGAAATTCTGATTATCTACCCCAGTTTCCACATTAGATTCAGTGAAAACACAGTGGTCATGAAAAATTGAGTTTATTTTCAATAATAATGAAAACCGCTTACCTTACCTTATGGATCTTACTGATATTTGACATTTTGTGGCAATCAATAAAAAGCCTCTTAACAACAATGGCAGTAAAGTGATTGTAACAGAGTGGGCACTTAATTCACATTAATGGTGCATTAAAGGGGCACTTAAAACAGCAGAGAAAGGAGCACAATGGCATGTCATAGGAAGCCAAACGTTACACCAGTAAGTGTTTACTCATGAGCACTGGACTGTGTTAACTAGTAGCAATCCTGCATAGTTTAACTGGTTATATGACCCCAATTCAGGGCCCTGATTTTCGTAACATGAATGATATGTAATTTCAATAAAATGTCAATTTGAGACGAAGTCATAGCTTAAAATTATCACTAGCTTTCTAGCTAACATTTGACTAGCCAACAAGCTGGCTAAAAAGACACATTCACATACCTTTCCTTCTGTTGTGATGGATATTGGATGTTGTGGAGATTGTATCGTTGTTTTTTGAGCGGCAGATTATCAACAACATGATTTTTTAATCCAAGTTTAATTATTTGTGGGCTTGCCCCCTTCATGAAAGCTTCCTCATGCTTTGGCCTTTCCTGGTCTGCCATGTCCTAGTAGGATGCTTGCATTGCACTAGAAATCACCCAGTCATTTTTCAATAACAAAACATAACCTCTCAATATCTAGAAAAAGCTTTCGAGTCCATTCGAGTCATCTGTCTCAAGTCCAAGTCAAATCTCAAGTCATGAATACCAAGTCCAAGTCAAGTCCTGTATTAATGTTAGTCAAGCAAGTCTCAAGTCCTCAAATTTGTGACTTGAGTCCCCCAAATCTCCCTCTTACAACGAATGTAACAGCATGGTGCTCCACCCTTTCTAAATGGAATGTATTCAAACAGCTGTACGTGGCAAAGAAATGTGATCTTTAGTGTAATGGTTCCGATGTAAAAAAAGAAAACCATAATAAAATTAACATTTAAATATATTCAATAAAATTTCTGGATCAGTAGATTATGGGGAGGACAGGGAAATCAGAAGTACATAAGTAGTGATGCATGAAATTAGCTGATAAATACATGTTAAACACAATTTTTTTTATTGCAAAAACAAAACTTATCTGACAATAGTTTTTGTAGTAAGTGACATTTTCATTTTATCAGTTGACATTTATGCAATAAGCTGATGGAAACAGCAACTGTAAGGATGGATTGGGGGCAGTTTTTTGGGGGTAAATGAGCCATTGTTCTAAAGGTGAGCCATATGGTGCCAAAGTTGCCATTTCAAACTTGCATAGTTTTTATGAGGAGGAGCAACAACAGAATGCAGCTCGTTAGTACAGTGATCTGTAGACACTAAACAAACATTTTTAAGTTTGAATAATTGGTTTGTTGAAAAGTGCATACATGTTTAGCAGCTGTTGTTATAGTGTAACTCTGCAACAGCTGCTAAGAAGGAGTGCATTAATGGGGGGGGGGGGGAATGCCTAGGTCATTCATTTTATAATATAGAAAATCATGTCAAATTTGACTGATGCTTTTGATATAATGCACTAATAGCATACTGATATAAAAGCTTAACA
The DNA here is from genome assembly GCA_037974445.1 of Brycinus macrolepidotus. NCBI lineage: Eukaryota > Metazoa > Chordata > Actinopteri > Characiformes > Alestidae > Brycinus > Brycinus macrolepidotus. The sequence continues at coordinate 45,779,449 of JBBPCZ010000001.1, read as the reverse complement.
CTATGAAGCCAGTTGGTCAGTCTGCACATAAACTTGTCTACTACCGAAAGGGCCTTGGGGCAAAGGGGTCATAACTGCCTGCTGTCACTCTGGGGAAAAGCCACAACTGAAAAACCTCCCACGGATGACTGGTCTCATTTGGAGCGTGACCTGCAACTTAGCTGTCATTTTATTAGTTGCCAGCAGCCCAGGCACTGCTGGCTGAATTGTGACCCCTGGAACGGTGTGGTTAAAAGAAATACAATGCCCTTTTCTTCTGACATGTTCGCCTTTAAATGCTCCAGTGGGTGTCCACTGACAGGGCTCTTATGAGCTTTCATGAAAAAAAATGCACCATAGTTTATAAAGCTGAAAACACGAGAAGTGAAGGAAAGTAGTTGCCGAATGCTTAAGGGCAGCACTGTGAAGGTTTGGAGGCACATCCAGCGGCCATGAAGAGATGGAGCATTTTCTTAAAGGGCTAAATGGACATCATGCAGGTGATGGAACATGGAGGTGAATCCTGATTTCAGATTCATGGGGAAATAGAAGCAAAGTCTGTGTGTGTGTGTGGGGGGGGGGGGAGCAGAGTAGAAGCAGAGGCACTAGAAGTACACAGATTCCTTACTCAAGTAAAAGTGTAAACTTTTAACAGACACTGTAAAATGTAGTACAATTTTACTCAGTTTAAAGCACAAAACTCTCATACAAAGTACAAACTCAGTTTAATTAAAGACATATTTCAGCCATTAATGCTGATGTTGCTAACAATTAATGAAATCCAATAGTCACCCATTAGCATTATTCAAATGTTATCATGATAAATGGTTGCTACTAGCTTCTATTCATTGTTACCAACATAATGATGTATGGTTAAACTATTCCTTTCCAGCAAAAAGGGTGTTTTTTAGTGGCATGTTTTTTGCGGAACATTAATCTCATCAAGTAAGAATCCTAAATTGTCATTCATACTCCTGTACCTTCACTATACATAGTAGTTCTTTAAGAACTTCTCTACTTTACTCTGTACAGAGAACTCCCCTGATTACTTCTTCCACTGCTTTACCCACTTCAAGTTTTTGTGGAGCGGAGCATTTCATCAAGTCAATTTTTCTATTAATTGCGCTATGATGCTTCCCACCTCTGGCAGAAAGATACAGTGGCCGCTGATTCAGAGTCTCTTGTGCTGCTGAAGCTGGAGAGGAGCCTGCAGAGCTGCTGAGAGATGAGCACAGCTGCTGGAATCGAGAGAGAGAGAGAGAGAGAGAGAGAGAGAGAGAGAGAGAGGGAGGAAATGATTTGGAGATAAAGCGATAAAGTCTGATTAAGCAGGCAGTGCAGAAAGTGGATGTAAATTTGAATGCACACCCAACTCACAACAAACCTCCTGAAGTCAAAGAGAGAAAATCTCCCCTAGGAGGGCTTTGGAAAGCTGGAATGTAAAAAGTATCAGAGTGTCTAAAGATAAATGCCTTGCATGGTATATCAGGACACACCGGCTGTGATGCTCAACACATTTTCATATAATATACAAACCCACAGCTCCCGAGAACCCCAGAATACCACAATCTTACCGCTGGACTGAGAAGATGCAGCACATAAGTTGCTTATCAGTGTAGAAGGATTCCCTCTGAGTTTGTCACTGCTTATCTCTTCCACTTTTTTCCCATACATTCCACTAGGGTGGCAACGATGATTTATTAAAATAGTTATCAATGAATTTCGTTGTCGATTTGTTGTGTCTAAGTTGTTGCATGCATACTACGTCACTTCAAGAAACCAAATGGAAACTTGGGAAATTTGGGTAAAAAGTGTGTTAGCTGCAAACTATGTTAAACCGCTCCTGTAAAACATGTTGCCGGTATGGATGAAGGGGCTCAACAGCAGGGTAAGTTACTATAAAACCAAAATTTATTAAATTAGTTAAGATCCATGGCCATGCATTTTAAAGTGAGGAATCGTTCATCTCACAGCAGGTGGTTCTTCTTGCTGATCTACTAGCTGATGTTTGTTCGTGATCCAGCCTGAGTGGTTTATTAGGTCACATTTACTTTTGTATTACATCATGAGTGTATTTAACTAGAGGGTCAATGTCCGCTAATGTTTCCTGTAGAAAGAGAAAGAGAGGTGTGTGTGTGTGGGTGTGTGTGTGTGGGTGTGTGCACACGTGTATGAGAGAGAGAGAGACAGAGATAGAGAGAGAGAGAATGAGAACGTGTTACTGCAGAAACAGTCTACCTTTACAGTTTGAGACGCGTTGTTACAGCTGTTTGATGTAACAAAGCCTGTTAACACTTATTTATATTTATAATTTATTATTATTTGTACAGCACAGGTTTGTTCAAGCAATGTGAAAAATAACTGTTTAAAAACATCTAAAATGTATTTTAATTAAAAAAAAAAAACATATCTTTTGCACATGTTGTATAGCATACATTTAGGTCTTTTATTTGCATTAACATTGTCAACATTTTATTTTTTGAATTAATTGATAGACATAAAATAATTGATATCAATCAGTTATCAAAATAGCAGCCCAACTGCCCGGCCCAGTGTTTCATATGGACTTGAAGACTGTTCCACAGTGCAGTGAAATTGCGCACTGATAAGATGACATTGCCTTCTGGACGCTGACCCCTCTTCCCCATTGCTCAAACGGACAAGACCAACATGCAAATGACTCTAGTGTGGCCTACAGCTAGGTCCTATAATGTGTTCTAGAGATGCATATATTTTTCACTCTGCCATCCACAGAAAACCCTCCCTATCGTGGCAGTTTGGATCGCAGAGCAGTCCATTACTGCAAATAAATAGCATCCAACGCCTCTGAGAATCATGTTGAAAGAAAACTTTATATCTAGAAAACAAAAATAATGCTGATACATTTATTCAGTATTTGCACAGCATGTCTGCAATACACACACAAAAAAAAGGTTTCATAATGTATGTTTTTCAGTCAACATGAAGACAGGGTTAATATTTCTTCTCATTTCTTTATTGTGGGGAGAAATGCACCGCAGGTTATCTCGCAGCTCTGCTGCCAAATTACAAAAGAAAGCTGCCTCAAACAATTTATTTCTTAATCTTTGTAGAAAAGAAAGCAACGCTCAGTCAGAAGGAAACATTTTGGTTGTCGGCAGAGAGAAAAAGATTTTTTTAAAGAGAGAACATTTCTTAACAATAAGCCAGCTCTGGACATGAGAAACCAAATTAGCAACTAAAAAGGGGACATTTTCAGAATTCAATCTATTGGACAATTGTGCTTGATAAAGCTGTGGCGTGTCGAGACAATGTTCTGAGCGTCAACCAAGGTCTCAAACTCAGCGTCAATGGTTTTGAACAAGGCAGTACAATCAGTTTCAGTCAAAATACTGAAAAGCTAAGGTGATATATGGCATTAATCTTAATTATTTTAATTAAATCAGTTTTAATCAGCCTAATCAACTTCCGTGAGCCCCTTAGAGTAAGCACTCTGGCTACAGCACATTATGTAGTTTTAAACTGCAAACTGTATTGAAAGCTTTGTGAGCCTAAATGAACAGCACAGTAACCTGAAAAGAAAAAGTGAAAAGTTCATTACACACGGTTCCTCTCAAATGTTAAAACGTTGCATGGGCATATTTTGTCAGCTGAACTCTCAGTGTAAAGGTCAGACAGAGCCAGCAAAGCAGTTTCTGACCACAGATGAGTTCCCATTGCTAACGTGTCAATCTGAAGCTCATGCTAATAAGTTCTACCACTGGGCCAAAACATTAAGACAACAGATGAAGCAAGTAACATTATCTCATAACAACTGTGCATATCAAAATCTGGGCTATGTTAGACAGCTATGGAACAGTAGGTTCTCATAGATGACATGTTGGATGTGGAGAAAATGAGCAGGATTATCTTTGAAATGGCAAGGCTAATGGGGTGCTTCCAGTTAGCAGAGGAACATACTATGAATCGTGCCGCCCAAGGCTCATCACTGCACAAGGGTAAAAAAGGCTATTCCATCAAGGGCTACTGTAACATAACTTACCAAAATTTTTAATGTCACAACACCCATTGCATCACATTCTACTGCATAGCCGTCGACTGGTCAGAGTGCCCATGCTAACCCCTGTACAACACTGTGTATGCAAGGATCAGAGCTGGACAGTGAGCAGGTGGTCATAATGTCCAACTACAAGAATTTAATAAAATTGCACATTAGCAAGCTCACCAGTACTGTGAGACTGTTAATATTGTGAGCATGTATGTATATCATTGCCAAGTGTTTAGGGTTTTTTGGTATTACACCGTAAAAGATCAACTTAGAAACTATCAATACTGTCTATCCATAATTATTCACTCATTTTTCACTTTACAGACAAATACGAGCTATTTCAAACATGAAAAAGAATGTTTCTCATTATCTTCATTCCCAGAAATCTCTTTTAGGTCCCTACAAAAACTTAATAATAATAATAATGATAATAATAATAATAATAATGATAATAATAATAATAATAATAATAATTATTATTATTATTAGTAGTAGTAGTAGTAGTAGTAGTAATAGCAGTAGTAGTAGTAGCAGCAGAAGTAAACTTACTTAATTCTAATTAAACCATCACTCATGTGACCCGTTGTACTACTTTTATGAAGAGTGGGAAGATAAAAGCTTCCCCAGCCTGAACGATGTCTTGGAAAAAGAGCTGACAGACAAAATGCAGGAGAAAGTAACCGACTACTTTACTGAATGAAATACTGAGTGTGTCTGCAGCACGACAGCAGCTGTAATTTTCTGCTTCTTTGGAGAGAGGCTGGGACCTGTTTCCGAGAGATAGTCTAATTTAAGTTCTATTCCCTGAGATTTGATTTTTTCAAAAATAACATCTGTGATTAATCACCCCGTGCTTAAATGACAACGCCTGTATTCACTAAAGCAGAGCCAGCGGCACCTCCGAAGGAACAGCCATACAGCAGCTCAGACTCTCACCCCACACACAGAGGTTATGAGCATATCAGGTTGGGGGGTGGTTGGACCCCTCAGAGCAAATAATCCCTAATTTAGCTTTGCTAATTCTGCCACCCTTCCTATCTCACTGGAGCAGGCACTGGCATCTGTCCCTCTTAATATGGAAATGAAAGGTGAGGTACAGCTAAGTGCTTAATAGATTCTCCCTTTGGGCAGACACACAGGCCTGGCCTCTGTGCTTCTGCACTGCTCGAACTCTGCCATTCAGTCTGTCTCCACTGAATAATAAATCATATTCATAACTCGGAAATGGACCAAGCCTTTATTACTCAAGATGACACTTTTTCCCAAATTTGTTAGACCTCGAGTTGCCTTAAGGGTGCTCTATTACTGTATAAGGCATGATCTTCAGCATTGTGATTACAGATCTTACATAGTTGCAGTCATGGTTGAGTAAGTTAAAGCAGGGTGTCTGCAGATTATACTTATTGCCTCAATATTACATTTTAACTATAGAGGATGACATGAAGATCTCCATCTATATCAAAGAAATAGCCAGATGAATCAGAGTTTGAAGTCACTGTCTGTGTTTTCTCTATGCAAAAGTGTAAATCTAACACTCTTGTATCACAATGATCATTTGTGTTGTCTGTTTTCTAATTATACAGTCCACATGGGTTAACACTGCAATACTACAGTATGTCAATCACCAATAGACACTACAGACACAATAAGTGCTATAAGAGCTTAGTGTTAATAAAAGTGAATCTCTAATATGTCATATCTGTAATACGTAATTTGCATATATACATATCTATA
>JBBPCZ010000001.1:45756103-45773609 GCA_037974445.1 Brycinus macrolepidotus | reverse complement strand
CTGTCCACTTTCTGCCGTGACAATGCAAATTTCCCACTTGTGGGACTAATAAAGGATTATCTTATCTTATCTCATCTAACTTTCAACCGATATATGTGTTTATTAGTAGAAGAAGATATATTTTATCATTTGAAGGTTTACTGTTTTTACTGTTGTGCATACAGTCCTTATACCACCTGTTTTTTTATATGAAGACATTGTTGCATAATTAAGTCATTAGTTACACACACATTTAGGTAAAGTCTCGCTTTATTTGGATAGTACATTATGGAGTTTTACCACATAAGGAAAATTGTGTGTTTTTCTTATGTAGTAGCAAGCAACTGAAATAAAGACTTTTAATGAAACAATTCAAAACTAATTTTTACTGTAGATGATCAAATGCATTGTTTTTTTGTTTTTTTTTCAATTTAAACATCAAACGTAGTTCAAATGACTGGTGAAAAGTAAATATCTTCAGAGTATCTTAAGCGTACTATGTAAATATCTAAAGTGCTACCTTATGTAATTCTAACTGAACTTTGTAGTAAAATGACAGTTACTATGGGTATTTAACTTGGTACAAATAAGTTAAACTAAAGGCTGCAAATTCACTGCCAGAGCTAAAGTTATTAGAAAGTTGGTGTTATGTTCAAAAAATCATTTAGTTATATATTAGCAGTTGTCACGTGTAGATGCTAGCAGGCACAGCAACACTAGTTTTAAATGTTGCTGTTAGAGCCAGAAACATCAGATCTTCTGTTCTCTGTCACTGAGGAACTGCTACATGAATACAGATGGAGAATTAGTTGAGCTTTGACAGCAGGTCAGACGTATAGTTGGAGTGCATGAGTGCACTTGTGCATGTGTGAGAATGTGTGTGTGTGTGTGTGTGTGTGAGTGTGTGTGTGTGTGATTTACACCAATACGCCAGTGTCAGCATGTTCAGCCTGCAGAGAACTGATGAAACTTCAGATGTGCTGGCCTCATTTAGACTGAAATGCTGGTTGCAGTCACTCTTTTGACTGACAGCATATTTCACATCTCTCTCTCTCTCTATCTCTCTCTCACACACACACACACACGAGAGAGAGAGAGAGAGAGAGAGAGAGAGAGAGAGAGAGGAAAAAGCGGAAATGAGTGTGAATGAAGCAGAGAAAGAGAGGGAGACAGTGAGAGGATGAGAAGAGAGAGGGAGAGATAGAGAGAATGTGTGAGAGAGATACAGTGAGAGAGAGACAGAGATAAGAGAGAGGACGAGAGAGAGAACTGAGAAAATATACACACAGAGTGAGAGAGAGAGAGAGAGATACAAAAAGAATTAGAATGGAAGACAAAGAAAGAGATGTGAATGACGAATGGCAGACAAAAAAGAAGTGTGAGGTACTGAGAGAGAAGAGAGTGTGAGGGACAGGAAGGGAGAGAGGGGCAGAAGAAGGAATAGAGAGAGAGATACAACATTAAAATCACTGACAAGTGAAGTGAATAATATTGATTATCTTGTTACAATGGCACCTGTCAAGGGGTGGGATATGTTTGCAGCAATCAAACAGTCAGTTTTTGAAGTTAATGTTTTGGAAGCCGGAAAAACGAGCAAGTGTAAGGATCTGAGTGACTTTGACAATGGACACACTGTGAAGACAGCAGGTATTTGGGGGTGTTCCTGGTATGCAGTGGTCAGTACCTACCAAAAGTGGTCCAAGGAAGGACAAAAACTGGTGATAGGATCATGGGTGCCCAAAGCTTGTTGATGTATGTGGGGAGTGAAGGCTAGCCTATCTGGTCTGATCCCACAGAAGAGCTACTGTAGCACAAATTGCTGAAAACGTCACTGCTGGCTACGACAGAAAGCTGTCACAACACACGGTGCACTGCAGTTTACTGTGTATAGCCGCAGACGGGTCAGAGTGCCCTTGCCACAGCTGAAAGCGCCTACAATGGGCTTGTAAGCATCAGAACTGGATTATAGAACAATAGAAGAAAGTGGCCGGGACTGATGAATCATGTTTTCTTTCACAGTGTGATCCTCTGGGCAATATTCTCCTGGGGAAACCTTGGGTACTTGTATTCCTGTGAATGTACCGTGGTCTCCCTAATGGCAGTGGCCTCTGTCAGCAAGATAATGTGTCCTGCCACACTGCAAAAATTGTTCAGAAACATGACAAATTGTCCAAGGTGTTGACTTGGCCTCCAACTTTGGCAGATCTCAATCTGATTAAGCGTCTGTGGGACAAACTAGTCCAATCCACGGAGGCCCCACCTCGCAACTTACAGGACTTAAAGGATATACTGCCAACATCCTGGTGCCAGATAAAACAGCACATCTTCAAAGTTCTTGTGGAGTTCATGCCTTGATGCATCAGAGGTGGTCTCAGGTCATGCACAATATCAGGCAAGTGGTTTTAATGTTATGACTGATCTGTGAATATTTCTGGAGGCTTATATTATGTGGTTTGTGTATGTTTTTGGAGCTTGTGCTCTTTGGCTTTCAGGTGTTGAACAGTTTGGGAAATTGAATGGCTGGCAGGATTTTCACTCTAAAAGCCAGCGGTAGTCAGGGGGGATCTCCTCCTGGCTCTCTAACAACCTGTGTGTGCCTGGGGAGGGTTGCACTTTAAAAAACACACACACAAAAAAACAAACAAAAACAAACAAACAAAAAAACACACAACAGCTACATTGACAGCAAAAAATCGTGTGCATCAGTCTGAGACAGCAGAAGGGTTAGTGGACAGAAAGGACCGAAAAGGTGGTGAAACTGTGCACCTTTACTCAGTGTGTCCAGATACTCCCTCCGTCCCTAGCACTCTGCTCTCTGAAAATACAACAGGTTTAAAAACACAGTCATTGTGAATGCGAATGAGATCGTACTCACTTAAAACAAAAATTACCAAATGGTTCTTGGCTTGGTCATATGGTTCATCGGTATGAATCTTTTACATTATGTGCAGGTCCCTTTCATTTTAAAAAGCTTTTTCACACTCTAATACCTCACTATGGGGACACACCTCCTACTTATTGATTTCAGGTTTTTCAGCCAGCCATTGCTAACAGGTGTATAAAAGAGCTTAGTGAATTTAAATTCAGATGTCTTTGCCGCAAGTCAGTTTGCGAAACGTCTGCCCTGCTACGTCAACTGGAAGTGCTATTATTGTGGAATGGAAGAGTCTAGGAGCAACAACAGCATGGGACACCGTGTAGAGTGCTGTAGAGTGCAGAAGCATGTAGCATGTAAAAAAGACTTCTGTTGCATCACTCGCTGCAGAGTTCCACTGCCACTGGAGACAACATCAGCACACAACTGTGCATTTGAATCTTCAGGGGAAGCTGGTGGCCTGGTAGTTATTGAGTTGCCCCGTGCAATTGGAAGGTCATAGGTTCGAATCCCAGGACTACCAGTGGCACCACTGAGATACCCTCCCAACATACTGCTCCCCAGGTGCTGCGTCGATGGCTGCCCACTGCTTCACTCGGGTGAATGGATTAAATGCAGAGAATAATTTCACATTGTTTACATTGCATGCTGAGCTGTGGTGTGTTCATGCGTGACAAAAATGGTCACTTTACTTACTTTCAGGACATTGGTTACCATGGCCAAGCAGCTGAACACAAGTTTTAAAGCAAGTAACATGGCATGGTCTTTTATATATTGTTGCTATTTTAACAAAAGATAATTTAATAAAAATGATTCCTGCTCTCATTTTCTTAAATATGCAAACTTTCCATTGATGACACCAGTTAGCTGAGCATAATTTAATTAAATGTAAACCAGTGTAACAAAAATGAGTTTTTGTAATGATGACCTGTGAGCTGTGTTTACAGCAAATTATTTTTTCACTGCAAGATAAACCAACACAAAAACTGAAGCTATTTACAGTGAATGACCAGGAGCTGTATTATTATTATTTGTGTGTTATCGTTTCTTGTCTAAAAAAATAGCAAGATAAGATTCCTTGATGGTGGAACAAGCAATTGGATAAAATTCACATTCAGTTTTTTTATTTAGGTGTTTGTGCCAGTGTTTTATTCTTGCCCTTCACTTTTCTAAACTCACATCTGAAAGACTTCCCATAGATCAAAGTCAGCACCTCCACTAATCAGAGGTAAACTCTGCAAAACTATAAGCCCCATGCTGCAAGAGCCTACCCCTTTCTGTATCATCAAACAGCACTGCCATCTGTTCGCCCTTGACAATGCTGAAAGAGAGAAATAAAACCGGCAGCACAATTTAAATGCAATTTAAATCAACTTTTTCAGACTCAAATAGGAAATTCATTAGAGAATCACCAAATGTTTATTTCCTGCCATATCTGTATATGTCCATTAGTCATCGGCTTGAAAGGCATTTCTAAGCAGGCCTACTTCAATGCGACATAATTGCATTTTCGTACCAGCGTCCAATTCCCATATCAACTATCCGCCCACTTTTCTGTCCAAACAAAAACACATAATGATATCTCTCGGGGAGCTGTCTAGTCGGTGGTGGGGAGAGTTTGCCAACAGTAGTTGAACACTGACACAGGCCATTTTATTCCTCTATTTCGGGGAGAGTGCCAGCCGTGCTGAATGAAGGCCAGATGGGCAGAATTATGTTTTCATACAGTGGAGCTTGGCGTACAGCTACTGCAGTGTTGCATTTCATTGAGGAGGAGTGCAGGTGAAGAGCCGTTATTATACACAGGCAAGGCTGGGTGAGCTCCCTGCCTTCAGTGACAGTGTATGGGCGTAAGGTTTAATTTTGTCTTGTCGTCGCTCTTCCCTATGCTGCTCAGTGAGTGCCTCCACTATAATAAGGCTCTCAGGGAAGTACGCTGGTACATGCTACCAAAACACAGATGCATTTAACCAGTTTACAATTTTTTATTTCTTTTTTTGCTGTATAAAATATTCAGCATTTTTTACACGCTGACAGAAAGGAATTTTAGCTTACCTGCTACAACTATTTAAGGCAAAAAAATATACTTAATTGACTAAGAAACATTTAGTTTAGATTTTACTTGAATAATCTGGCTTACCAGATTGCAGTAAATGATATATTAACAAGCCAAAACAGGCCTCATCAAAATATCCCAAATCAGACCAACCATGGCAAGTACCCACCGCACTCACTTGACCTCGCAGTGCTTTCACCACAATTGTGCTCTTTCGTAATAACTGTTGGACAGGTTTTACAGAACATTGGCAAACCTTTTTCATGCAGCCTTCTGAGTAATTGTACCACAAAGCTCTTTGTCAAAACATGTAAATTTAGAGTTTGCAATCAAATTAAAACAATACTATGTATGTGTGTGAAAGGTTACACTGTTCAGGTAGATTGGGTACAGATTTTTTTGGTGTGTAATTAAACTAACATTAGTATGGTGGCAAATTTGTCATTTTCGACCTGTCTAGTTTCAATAAATTACAACAACAGTATTGCTCAGTACTGCAGTATTTAAACTGGAAACATAGAGGGGAATTCTATTAGTTTTCCAAAAGTTCTGCTGCATTGTGAGATAAGGACATAGTCTTTCAGAGCAGTCTAATGTGAAATGGTGCAAGAAACTTACAGACTTGTGGTAATAGGACCCAGGAGTTGCAATATCTACAACACAAATATAGCCATTTCATTTACTATTCAAACTGACCAGCAAATCCATGTAACTTCTGAGTTTATATATAACGTTGATGGTGGTGAAAGGGAAAATCTAAAAATTAAATTTTAAGATACAGACCAAAACTTTATCCAGGAACTAACATAATGTCCTGAGCATCAAGAAGTGTTCTCATAGCGATTTTCATGTAATAATGTTCTGTAGGGGACACTTCACATGTCTGGTTCCATTCACCACCAACAATGTTGACGTTTCTCTAGAATGGAGCATTGTTAAACCATTCTGAATGACCTCTGGCCATTTAATTATGTAGGATTTTTGAGAAATCAGTGGAATTCCTCTTTACCAAAACAATGTCTAAAAAAACCATCCTAAATACATTAGGTTCTATGTGATTTTTGCCAAAGCTGGTCCAATCCGGCAATTGTTGCTATAAAAGTATGCATTTGTATGGCATGGATAAGTCAATTTATGTCTTATCATTTAAATAAAAAAGATTACATCCTCTTGCCATTTGCTCATGTAGAGTGTCAAGTGAGTTTTTTTCAGCTGTGGAAAATTGAGAATTTTTATACCACCTCTATAGAAACACAAGTGTGAAAGTCATGTAGGGGATTAGCCTGCGAAGACAGCCTGCTTGGCATCTCCTCCAGAGCTGAGCATGATGGCTGTGATTTGTAACAACTCACTGCAAGTAGTCCCTCCCACTGAACACCAAGCCTCCATCAGCAGCCAAGCAGCTCCTTACACTCACTGCTTTAGAATGAATGCAATTCACCCCACTTCTGTATTAAACACTCCAAGACCTCTCTGTGTGGTCCACTCAGCAGCTCACCCTGAGTTGCTATCTGGGGCAAATCAAAGGCAACTATTTTCAGGAGGAACAAAACAAACTCTGTTTTCTGTTACTAATTCATGAGGGTTCAACTTACAAAGTTTGTTTTACATCATTTTTGTACTCATCTTGAATTACATATCAGTGCACAAAAATGGATTACAAAAAGTCAAGCTGCATAAAAGTTATTACGCAAATTGGAGGAGCAATACTTTCTGAAAGAAGCTGGCGGCTGTTTGGAGGAATATACACTGGCCTTGACTTAAATGAGGCATTTGCAGTCCTTTAACAAGGCAACTAGAGAGAAAAAATACTAAATTTTAAAACAGGAGAAACTAGGTGATTAAACTAAATTGCTATTCGAGCTGGATTCGTTTTGCCAGACTAGGTCCTGTGATATATTTTGTGAGGGATTTGACTGGCCAGTTCATATTAGACATTCATGTCAGTGTTTAAGGACGGACACCACACCAAAGATCATACATAATCCTCTCTGGCAACCCTCTCCCTGCATCTTAAGTCTTAAGTACTTCTGTAGTGTGATAGCCACTTTTTCTGCAAGTAACTTGTTCACACTGGAGAATGAAATGGGATGTAGTGTACTGGTAACAGGGCCAGAGCTTGCCTTTTCAGAACATGGGTACAAGTTACAGAAACTAAATAGACAGACACTCTGAGACACAGGGACCAGAACGATATAAAGTATAAATAAATCCAATAAAAACTCAATATGAAATACACTATGCTATATACACAGATGTTGGGTATAAATACCATAGATAAGTAACTTACAGATAAGTGAATTACTAGTACCACAAATGGTGCTTAGGAGTATGCTAATGCATGTAATAGAGATAAGCAGTATGTAAGTGATACTGACATATAAGTAATGTTGACACTGATAAGCACAGTGATATTGCCTTGCAAATTTGAGCTGTAATGTAATAATACATGTCACTGTGGTAAAATAATAATTTTACAAAGTGCAATTGATAGACGTGTTTCTTTTCACCACTTTCCATCAATGTTGTTTCCTTTGTCCAAGTTTCACCCTCACCCTCTGTCCATTGTCATCGTTTTTCAAATTTGTGCAGCATTGTAGCTGTAACTTGATGTAAAATATCATATAAAATACTGTCACAATTAAATGTTGCATTTAAACACCGTAAAATACTTTCAAAAATGTTAACATGCACACCTAAATAGTCAAAAATCCACTTAACTTTTTGTGAATCATACACATTTCCATCGTAGAAATATATTTCATCAGCCAAAGACAAAAAATGCACCTCTAAAATAGGCAGAAATCACATTTATGTGGAAAGGGATTCAATTCTCATAATCACATTGAAATTATTGACTGAATATCTTGGCTTGCATTACTCATATGCATTTAAAATTTTATCCTCTGATGTGGTGCTTGGTTTGTATTTAACTAACATTCATCTGAATATCACTTTTATGCAGCTAAATATTAAGTTAAATGTAACAGATTCTATTAGATGTAACCCTTCACCTAAACTAAACCTAACCTTAATTTCAACCCAAAACCCAGTCATAAACATAATCTTAACTCCAGCACTGCTGAATATCAACTGAGTTTAGACACTTGTGTGTGTGCGAATGCTTTCTGTGCCAGCTGACTGCGACACTTTGATTGTGAATGTGATCAGTAAACACAACAAAAAGTCTGTTGAAGCATCTAATCCTGCTAATATGAGACTGACGGATGAAAATCTCAGTGCTGAGGAAGAGAGAGTCCCAGCCTCAACAAGCAGCCAGAACTCATATTTCATTCAGAAATAGCTCTCTAGGCCTATATTTTATTTATAAAGATTTTATTTCGATGCAGCTGTTTTCAACTGTTTCTACTGACTAGTTTCTGTGTTTTCAAACTTGAATAATTGTTCAGTATTTTAATTAAGCCTAATTTGTGTTTGTTCAGAGGAAAAGCAGGGATCCTGGCACATGCTTTATGATGTTTACTGTGACTGGCTGTTTCTTTCTAAATAAAGTACTGAAAGGAGTATAGTTTTGTTCCTTTGTATGTTTCGGTTGGTGCAGATATGTGTGGGCTTTAGAGAAAGTATTGAGTAATGATTAGTTTTCCGGGAACAACTAGGGAAAGTAATCCTATGACATTTTGTGATGAGTAATAATGAGCAACACACCCACAAAACACCGACAAAAGTGTTTTAAGTACCACATGAGGGAGTCTGTCATTTCCGTTTAGTGTAAACATTAGCGTTTGATTTGTGATCCAATTACCCTACAAAAACAGGCTCTAGATGGTGAAACAAATACAGTACAAGAATATAGTGGATTGTTCCCAAACCCTTGTAATGAATTCACAGAAACCCAAGTGCAGCATAATTGTTTAATCCACAAGGACAGAAGTTTCAGTAATCCAAAAAACGAGCAAGGCCATAACCAGAAATCCACAGCAAAAATCAATTCATAAAGCACAAGGCAGAAGGAGGAACCAGAGAAAAGGCAAGGTTTTGAAAAAATGTGAAGCAGCCACAGTAAAACAAAAGGCTTTGTACGCTATCTATTCCTATAAATAGCCCAGAACACAGGTGAACCAGATCTAGGTAATCAACAGCTATGCTGTGATGTGGACTGGATTTCTGGATCCAGGTCCTGGGTGTCTTGAGATTCCAGCTCTGGATTCTGGGTTGCTTCTTTCTGGAACCTTACAGAAGTCCCTTACACAGACGGCACTTGATGCCCTCCAAACCATTGATCTGAGGGAGCCCCCTAGGTCTGCAGCCAGGAAGGTTGGGGTGGGACTTGCGAAGAACAGAGAGAAGGATATGGATAAATACGTCATCACAAGCCACCCAGGATTGATCCTCAGCGCCATAGTCCTCCCAGTCTTTCAAATACTCAAGACGGCCCCCATGATGAAGAGAATCCAAGCTTCCCCCAATATCCTAGGGAAGAAGTAGTCATCTTATATTCACATGAGGATGTATAGGGCTTTATCTGGCAGACACAGTCTCTTGAGCAGACACAGTGAAACGCTGAATGTAGATGATATCAAGGGAGTAATTGCAGATGGTACATTATCAGATCGATGCATTGAATGAAGGGTCCAATGAATTTAGAGCTGAGCCTCTTGGATGGTAGACTAAACCAAGGGTCTTTTGTAGATAGTCATACATTCTGTCCTGAGTGGAGGAGTTGAATAGGCTGGAGATGCCGATCGGTGATTTCTGATTGCCCAGTGCTATTCTCAGGTGGACGTAGGCTGTTTCCCAGATATGCTCACTCCATCTGAACCAGTCATCAACTGCAGGCAAATCAATGGTTCGGTCTCTTATGGGAACTTGAGGGGGCTGGATGCCTAACACACATTGAAACGGGGTTATTCGCAAAGAAGAGTGCATCAGTGAGTTTTGGGCATATTCTAACTGTGCCGGGTGCTTAGCCCAGTCATGCTGAGAGGAGGCACAGAACTGGCACAGGAACATTCTCACTGCATTTGATTAAGCCTCTGTGTTTGGCCATTATTCTCCCGATAATATAACCCAGCTGGACTGTGACCCTCAGTTTTCTGAAGAAGGCTTTACCCCCTCATGAGGTGAACTGAGGCTCTCTATCTGTTACTGTCTTCAGGGATTCCGTAAAACTGGAACACTTGGCACAGGTTAACTGGATTTCTGGACCTGGGTTTAACATCCAGCATTAACATCCGGGCTTTGATGCTTCAATCTGGAATATCTGGGGCTATTTGTTGAAATTACGCAACTACTTTATCCGAACTGGCGGAGAGTCCAGTTGCTGATTACAGCACCAGACCTCCTCTGGCAAAACTAATTCAGCTTGAATAGGGCTTATGACGGTTAAGTAGATTTTTAGTGCAAACAAAAGTTAATGAAATCAAATTAAAATGAAATTAAATGATTGGACGTGCTTTCTGCTTGTGAGCAGCCAAATGTATTGCTTATGATGTGTGACGACAATTTGTACTTCAAGCAGCCACTTCCAGCCCTGTAATTTATTTCATATTCCACATCCTGTGTGAACTGGTAATAAACATTACAGATGCCTTGTGGTAAAATGACTTTACCCCACCTCCCCGTGTAAAACTAATCTGATTTACTACTATGAATATTACTGAGAGATAAATTGACTCCAGAGTTATTACCAACTCCAGACATCACAGATTCATATTGCATTAAAATCATGGACCTTGTTGGTAATCACTGGTGTTGCACTACCTCTATAGCTGAAATTAATAGCTCAAATTGGGCTTAAAATTGGCTAAGGTGAATAAACATGCTGATAGTTCCAAATGCAAGGCAGTGACAGCTGTTGTTTGGCGGATTTTTTCAAAGGAGGAGTAAATTATATATCTGGGTGCCAGAATTTTCCACTGATTTGATATATTCCCCACTCTTAAGTCTCTTTATTGTGGTGCTCTGCTTAAATTTAATTCAAAAACTCCTATTCTCTGTTTGGATGAAGGCAACCTCACTGGAGGTTCCTTGAGACCTGCTCTCCAAAGTGTCATCTATCTTGATTGAAGAGTGGATAGAAGATGACAGCTATACTAATGCAATACCTCACAGAAGATGTAAGAGAGAGGAGGTAAAAGAAGCCCACTACTGGCTAGCTGCTGCCTCTAAATAAACAGTGTATTGCTGAGGGAATACAGCTGCCCAGCAAGGAGAGAATAAAGAGAATGGTGTGCTTATGGCGGTTTACGATGCATTATTCTGTTTGGAGAAAGTGAATGGTAGAACAGAAGGGAAAATGGAATAGACAAGCCCAATGTGATCCAAAGCTTTTCTCAGCTATGACAGCAGACAGGGAGCAGAGGAAGGGCAGATGCACATAAGAGGGAAGTGATGTCATCCCCAGGGCGACGTGAGCGACAGACTGACAGAGAAAGCGAGCACAGCGAGAGACTTTGAGTGAATTTCCATGGTTCACCACTGAGACCAAGTGAACTAACAGCAGTTGAAACACTCCACAAACATACTATTTGAGATACATGACACTCACAAAACACCTTAAGTGACAAGGAAACTGGTTGCATGGTAAAGATTGGTAAAGACTGTGTGAAATAACATGCAGATGTGATTTTAAGAACATCAGAATGCTATTCTGTTTCAGTAGTTGTTTCCATGGATGCTCTGTACTGCAAGTGATAAAATGAAAATACATGCAAACAAGCCTCATGTAAAATTTTGTGTATGCCTCAAGCAGTTTGTTTGGGCTTTCCTGGGCTTTCCATAAGGCACTGAGGGAAATCTGCTATAAAACTGTAATGTTTTGCCCTTGGTTTGTCCTCATGCCTTGTCGGTGACTTTGTTGAAGTTTTCCTGAACCATGTGATGTTTTTGTTTTGGTCTTGCCCCACCTTAGTCCTGCCTACACCTCAGTGTGTGCAACTGTATGGTATCTGTAACCCCTCCTAGTCCCCAGGTGTTCCCAGTTGCTCTGTAGTATAAGTACCTTTGTGTTTCAGTCTGGGTATGTCAGTTTGTTTGGCAACTAGTTCAATGTTTGTCTCATTGTATTTATTTTGTGTGGTGCTTTCATTTATTAAATCTTAAAATTTGTGCATATATTCTGCTCTTCCATCATCACAATGGCACTAAAGTCATGAGTACATGCATTACCCCACTACCCCCAGAAAATGTGGTGAGGATGGAATAATGTGTTTATTCCCCAAAATGTATTAACAAACTATCTGCTAAATGGAAAAATTGTTGGTGACATTCATAAAATGTCATAAAATGTTGCATTGTGTTTCCATAGCCTACATCAATGCAGTTTTTGAAACAGTAAAACAACTTTTGTAAAAATTCTTTGGATGGACTAGCAATTTAGGCTGTCTGGGTGTCAGACAGCCAAACCGTGATTTCAGGAGGAAAACCTCAGGCTCTCAGACAGTGGAATGTTACAAAAACATACACTCTAAAAAACAGTGCCAGGAAGATTGCTTTACATGACATACACATAATACCATAGTAGAACCATTTCTCCAAAAGAATAACTTTTTGTAAAATAGAAGTAAGTGTGAAGAATAGTTTTTAAATAAAAGATCTTCTAAACAATGTAAAGGCTCATGGAAGAACCCTTGAACTGATAACCTTTACATTATATTTGTTACTTTATACCTTTAAATGGTTCTTTACACTAACGTTTCATTTATAAACATAGCTCTTTTGGGAACCAAAAGGGTTCTTCAATAGGATAGTTTTTTTTTTTAGAGCATGTAGTAAAAAATGTTTGCAATGGAAGAGCTAGCTAGCCTTGTTTTAGCTTTGCTAATTTCACTGGTTACAGTTAAAGATTATATGCTGGTTGTTGGGTAACACAACTGAAATACTAAATTAGACGGTCACCACCTTCTTCCTTTTTCTTCACCAAATCATTTTTTTCACGCTGTGATCCAATATTTCATTTTTTGGAATGAGCTGCCAAAAGCTGACTGTTTTCTGTTTGCCTGTTTCGCTTCATGCTTTGCCCGAACTTGCTTCAGCCTAAGCTGATTCCAGTTCATCTTTAATGGGCATTTTAAGGTGTGGCAATTGCCCCACTTTGCAGACAAACACCACCCTTGCCCTGGAAAGGCTGGAGTTGACTAGTGCTCACGATGTGGTCTGTACATGGAGTGATCGCTAATACATCTTAATTAGCACAAAGTCTTTGGTTGTTTGCTTGACTTCTTTCCCATGAGCTCTGTAGGCACCTCAATCTATCAGATAGCAGACAACACCATTTATTATTCAGCTTTGAGATTATTAGACATAAACATATGCAGTGCTGTTGTTTTACAGGCTACATTTGTCTGCTGTGTGATAAAGCTGCATCGTAGAGTGAAGTAAACATTTTAATTAGAGAAAAAAACAATGGGGGGCATATTTATCTCCCCCTTTTCCGGTGCACGTGTCACAGAGAATCCACCCCTCCTCCATCTTCCCTTTCCCCTCGGCTTACTCTGAGCCGCAGGACTCATGCTGAGCACTACAGCGCAGACAACAACGGCGGCCCTGACTGATGAACACCGCACTACTATTGCTCCTAAACCTGCACAAGCTGCATCATAGCCCCAGCAGGAAGCACTGAGGAAAGAGCAAACACACACCCCTCTCTATCCCACCACAAATGCCAAAGGAGTTGACAAGCGATCAAACAGTGACACATGCGGCGGGCTGTGATCCTTCAAACGTTCATGTTCTATGGTTTCATTTCCTCGTTTCAGAGGAGCAACACCGCATAACCATGAAACAGGGAAATAAAATCTGACTTCTGCTGCGTTACGGCACTCCACCAACCCCCCCCCCCTCCCCCGAAATGTGGCTAGGACAAACTACAAAAAGGTATGTGAAATGATATTAAAAGGAACATGATATTTCCACTCTCTTTGACAAGAGAATCACTCAGGGGGAAACAGAAGAAGGGAAGCCTCACATTTGATACCATCAGATCTCCGTGATGTGAGAAGCTGCAAAATTTAAGTTTTAGTAGAGCTCCATAATTCATCAATGGTAGGTTGGGTTCCGAGGGTTTCAATAATGCATCCTTTTAGCAGGCAACGGAACTATCTGACGATGTCTCTGCTTTTTACCATGAATTATCCTGAACTAGAACTGTCGTTCTCTATTAAAAGTATCAGAAATATGAACGCCGAAAGTGCCTCCAGCTCGAGATGATACAGGTAAAATATTCATGCGCAGGTTATATATACGCATCATGAAAAAATGATTAAATTCTAATGAAACCCCTTCGTTAAAGTCTGGCTGTAAGCATTTCGGGCGCTGATCTCATGATCTCATGGTCTTCTGCCATTAAAAACTGATCAGTAAATGTCATGTGCTTGCAAAGGGGATTTGGCTGCTGGTTGAAGATGCAAATATTGACAAGCGTGCCGGGATTCAAAGTGGCTGTCAGTAATAAAGGAATAATGTTTATCTAATAATGGTACGTTGCTCCATTCCTTCCTATGTGTGAGAGGAAAGATGGCGCTTGCAAGTATCCTCGGGGAACAGCTCATCTTGAATTATGCATGTTGCTGCTAATATGGGAAGACAATATCTATTTGCTGTAGATATGTGACTTTGTATTTGTGTGTACAGCTTGTGCAGTGAGGTGTCTTGTTATAAATTATTATTGCATTATTGAACATCTGTTGTGCATAACTTTTGCCAGTATATGTAGCTCCATCCTTGCTCACCTGTATACATCACACTCCATTATATATACTTGAACAGTGGGATGCCCACGCTCCACTCCCTCATGCAGTATCTCTACGCATGAACAAACAATATTCTATTACTCTAAACAATAACAAATATGAATAAATAAATGAATACGTTCAAAAAGTGACTTAGTAGAGTTTTGTTGCAATATAGGAGCTGCAATATTATAGCAGGTGGTACAAAAAATTTAGTGCAGTGACTAACTACAGTACAGTGAAAAAAATAGCATGATTAAAGTAACATTGACAATAGTAGCAATAAGACCATGCCAGTACAGTGCAGTATTATAATAAATGATAAATGGCGAAGTGACCAGGGAATAGAGAAGTTCCGTCATTGTGGTGAACTTGAGACAGTGGCTTTGTGCTGTGAAAGAGCTTCTACTGTATGTATTAACATGCATGGTCTGTTCTTGGCTTGGTAAGGACAATTCTTTGGAGCTTCGGTGACAAGGGCAGGGCTTTGCAGCATCTCAGAGGACTGAAGAACAGCATGAATGAGCCCAGACCCTTGTGCAGAGGTTCAAGGGCAGTCCGGTGGGTGATTGCCTTAAGGCCCATATATCATAATACGTTTCTTGGGGGGTGAAAAAAAACGCTTTTAATGGGGTTTCAGCAATCAGGCTGGCAGTCCGTTCTACCATCTGTCTTCATCAAATAACTTTGTCAAAGAGCACTGAAGCCCAGTGTACCTTATGAGCAGTTAACTAGAGGTAGAGCAAAACTGCACTAGCTTGTTTTTGTCACCAAGAATTACAGTAAGCGAGGTTGCCCTTGTAGGAAGGAATTTCAAAAACGTATGTGTTCATGCTGAGGATTTAACAATTTATTAGTATGTTGGTCATGACATACCTGGAATTTGGGATTTGTACCATTGTTGCATTGGCACTTGCAGGAATGGCATAAATGTATTTCTCTTCACGTACCCTATTTTTCTTGTGCCTTTCTGCGGCTGTTACAGAGACGGCGTTCATTTCCTCTCGAGTCCTTTGTCTTGCGATTTGAGCTGCCACTATTTGGTGTCTATTAACTGCTTGATAAATAATGGCCACATTCCATAGCAGCAGACAGTCTGAAGGACCCAAAGATAATAAATGACTGTGTGGAAACACTAGAGACCGGAGGGAAATGATAGTGTTTTAAAAGTGTTTAAGTCTTATCTGCTTCACTTGGTAAACCTTGCAGCTTGTGTGTGGCTTTTTAGCAGTTTAGCTGCGTGTTCAAGTGTAAGAGTAATCTATAAGGAGATCTTTTTACCCTCATTGTGAAGCTCTGGAACGTTAGCCTCAGCAAACTCCAGTCTGTCTGCGTCGTTTTGATTGTGAGCAAGAATACTGACAAATGTAATGAGCTCATCCTGTGGTCTGCTTCCCTAAGAGGAACCAGCTGGCTCCTGCTGAACCCAGAGTACTGCGGTGATGAAGTAAAGGCCCAGATTTGCAGCATGATCACCCTCTTAATGCTGCCGCCTTTATGTGGAGCTCTTTTTCCTCCGTGCCTCAAATATCCTTGAGATGGGGAGAAACTTCAGAAAGCTGACCTCTTTTTGCACACTGAACTTTGTTTGATCAGCATTACCCTCTGACAGGGCTCATGGGAGTCCTGTAGGAACGCACGTTTTTTTTTTTTCTTTTTAAAAACAAAGACTCAGCTAACGTCAGGCTTAATGAAAGAGGGAAAAGTTAAACAAAAGTGCAATGCCCCACAAGTGCTATATGCCCTTATTTAGCCACAGACAAAAGCCTTGGGGCTGAAACCTCTGATCCGAACCCTTCCCCCACCTTCACAGACGTGTTGCAGAGACTTGCATTCCTCCCTCTTATCTTGTAAATGTGGGGTCATCTTTTTTGGCAGACAGTAGCTGAAGCCAGCTGTTTTGACACACAACTGCCAAACAAATACAGCTCCTATCTTCAGTTTTCTGTTCAAAGCATTGCCTCTAAAACTGCATGTGTGCTGCCTAGACTACAAAGTCTAAAAAACGGTGCTAACCTGTAATGGTGTTTACTAACTTGTAACTGATTGTCAATATGCCATGAGAGGACATCAGCACAGCTAATGAGCCCACTTTGATAGCTTTGATGCAGTGCAAAATAATTAGCAGTAAGAGCAACGTCAGCATCAAACTTCCTATACTTAAACTCCCTCAAACTCTCTCCAGCGTCGGAAAGTCTTGCCCTAGATTTTCTGTTCTTCCATGTTTCTTTTCTTGCATGTTAGTGTAGTCATAATAGATAGTGACAGAAATGGCAATTTGGGTGGAAGTTTCTCCACCATTGTTTCTTAGCTGTTGGTTTGCAGCTAGCTAGCTATAATGCTAATGCTAGGCTGCAGCTTCGTATACACACAAATCATTAACAGCCAAGTAGAGATACTGTGTTGTCTGTGTTGTATTTAATAAAATAAAAAAAAACTAAATAAATATAAATACATTATATATTTTCTCAAAATCTAAAGCAACCTATAACCTATAAACCTATAAACCTATTCATAAACATTATCAGTGTTTGTTTTGATGTCACTGGGTTCAGCTCAGATGGCAAACATTGTTAGCTAACATCTATGAAGAGCTGTAAAGTATTAAAATTGACGTTTGTTTGTGCTCTTACTGAACACTTTTAAAGGTTTCATCCAGTCTGGTTCATTCACCCGATCTAGGTTGTAACAATAATAAACAGGCCAAAATAAGCCAAACAGGTCAAAATAATAATAAACAAAGGCATATCTACCTAAACCCAGTACACATAAAACTTACCTATTCGGTGTCTACTGTGGAGACCTTCAAGTTCCTGGTTACCACCACTTCCCAGGACCTGAAGTGGGAGACCAACATCTCCTCCATCCTCAAAAAGACCCAGCAGAGGATGTACTTCCTGAGGC
>JBBPCZ010000001.1:45736815-45755532 GCA_037974445.1 Brycinus macrolepidotus | reverse complement strand
TTACGTATTCATATTGTAGATTGTATATTATTGTATATTATATTTGTTCAGTATATTGTTCATTGTATCTTTACATACTGTTGTTGTTTTTATACTGTTGTGCTTGAGAGACACCATCTACCGGAATCAAATTCCTTGTATGTGTTTACTCACATACTTGGCCAATAAACGCGATTCTGATTCTGAAACAAAAATCCCTTACCTAACTCCCAAACTAACACAAATCCAGGAGAAAACAAAAGTCAACAAAAATGGGGATGATATCTTACTAACCATGTCTACAGCGTCCACAGCGCTGTTTACAAGATATATACACACCAAAAGTATTCAATACTAAAGGCACAAAGCATTGCCCCTGCAGTTTAGTGGGCCATGTTAGGAGTTTAATCAGAGTGACAACACATTGCACTGGAATGTGGATTACAAGAGGATGACCTTTAAGCAGTCCTATCTACAACTGCATCATACACAACATCAGCGTTCTCATTATCAGGCCAGCATGTTAATGTACGGTGAGTAATTATCTTTTGCTGTGGCTAAAGAATGAGGCTAGAGTAAATAGCTATGGGCAGTGGCGTCAGAACCTCTGCTTAGCCTTGGGATATGTGAGAGCAGTGCAGACAAACTCCAGGAGTCCATCTTTTCTACACTAAGCTGCTCCATCTTGGAGAAAAGCTGAAGTTAATTGGCCTTGGGTTGTGAGTACCAGCAAGGTCTGGCACTGTGTGTTGCAGGATGCTGATATGTTGCTCATCCTCTTTCCCTTTTGCCAGCTCTCTAGAAGGCCAGCATCAAACACGCAGTCAGAGTGGCAGAGCTTCTGCTGGGGCACTGGAGCCAGTCTCAGCCCTGCTATCAAACCACATATCCACAGTATAAGCAATCTTCTCACACTCACTGCCTGAATCTTGCTACATGTCAGAGAAATCTCCTGGCAAAAAAAAAAAAAAAAAAAAAAAATGACAGAACATTTGTATGCTGTGCAGCGTGCAATCGCAGGTGAAATGGAGACATAGATTCAGTCCGAGAGGGCCTTAACTTCACCAGCACATTATGGATAGCAAAGAGCCTCCTCCTTGTGTGCACAGCAGGTGAAGATGTCCTCTGAAAGCTTGTTCCTGAGGTTCTGTGGAATAACTGAAACCCTCTATGCCCTGGAGGTTCACTGGCCAGGTGTCACACAGTCATCAGAGACCGATTGAAAAGGGAACGTGTGAATGACACGGGCGAATTATCCACATGCGCAGGCGCATACACACACACACACACACACACACACACACACACACACACACACACACACACAGAGACACACACACTCACAGAAGCAGACTCTAGAAAGCAAAAGGTGTCTAATTCCTTTGGGTGAGACCATGTCTGAAATTGATTAGCATGGTGCAATGGTTTTGCTCGCAGGAGCTCATTACAAAACGCATATGCTCCATACTGGGGAAATGTTTCTTTGAGCACACTGCTGCTGCTTCCTTCGAAACCTTTGTTGGTACAGATGCCTCTCTGGTCCAGACAGAAGGGCTATTTTGGGGAGAACTCTTCTCAGCACATGCAATGAGATTCAGAGATGATTTTCCATCTGAGGCATTACGCTTTCTTATTTCACAGTAGAGCGATGGCAAAAAAAAAAAAAAAACTCTTAGCCCTGAGGAGCTTGACATCTCATAAAAGATTAAGATTACAGCTGGCCTATTTGTAGAAGGTTATTTGCAGGCTCTAATACTCCGTATCGAATGTGATGAGACTGTTTATTGGGATGCGGCTTCTATTTTTTCCCCAAGTCATTCTCTTTTTCAATCCCCGCGTCGCAGAAGCACATGCAGAAATATAACGCCAGTTCTGTTCAAGACAACGCTTTTTGGGAAAAACTTGTTCAGGCTTTTGACATTTTTCCTGTCTCATCTGTTGAGCCTAAGAGCTTCGCACACTTCTTTTTCAGCAATATGAGACTACATATTAGCTCCATATGAGTTTATATTTAGCACTAATCATTATACATCAGTTCCCTGATCTAACACACCCCAATCAACTCATGATGAGCTTGATAATTACTTAATGAGTTTGAATCGGGTCAGCAGGAAAAACGCAAAAATGTGCAGGGCTAGAACTAAGAACCATAGTTATACATATATTTATTAATAGCATAAAATGTGGTTTCAGGCTTCTGGTAAGTTGAGTTGTTTTAGAAGGCATTTCCAAATACTGAAGTGCTTTGTTCATTTAACTGTTTTGTATAACCTCTACACCCTTATGGCTCTTGTTTACCAGAATATTGAGGAACAGCTGCTGCTAATGAAATGGCAGGTCCTGCGAGGTCTTATCCAAACAAAAAGGTTAATAAATACTAGCTTATTTACAGCAGCTGTGGGTACACTGCAGTAAAAGTCACCCTTGCGTATGAAGAAGTAAACTTTTGGACTGTCATTTTTTGAATGTACATAATGATCTTTTAATGAAGAGTGCTACGTAAGCGACTGACCCACCTGACCCCTCAAACCCTGGCTGCTAAATTCAGCACGTTTTCTCCTGCTCTACCATACAGTGCAAAAAGCTCATTGCACCTTGTTGCTTTTTCCTGTTATCCTACATCTGTTGCATGTGTCCAAATGAACATCTTGCTGAGTAGCTGTGCCAGCATACTTTATTCCAAACTGGCGTCCAGATTTGGAAAAACACCCAGACCACTGGGAAGAGAGCACCAAAAGTGTAGATCTAATTGGTGAGTAAACTAATGCGGCAACAGATGTATAGATAAAAAGAAGTTAAAGTAATACAGTGGGAAAAATGAATAGAAACATTCTGAGATTCCTCAGCTGGCACCTGAAGGACAACCTTTTTTGTGTGCAAGGTACAATTCTTTAAAAAAATAAATAAAACAGCAGTAAAGGGTTTAAATCTAACCTTAAAGGTTAAACCTAACCTAATCAAATTTTCCCACTACAATACTGGAACATTTTTTTTTCAGTTGTACAAATGAATGAACATTA
Source organism: Brycinus macrolepidotus (assembly GCA_037974445.1). Lineage (NCBI taxonomy): Eukaryota > Metazoa > Chordata > Actinopteri > Characiformes > Alestidae > Brycinus > Brycinus macrolepidotus. Next base: position 45,752,533 of record JBBPCZ010000001.1, on the reverse strand, counting down.
TGACCTGCAGCTCTGAAACATGTAGGGACAGCTTCCATAGAAGTATAAAACGAACAGTTTTACAAATTTACACTACTTTCCACTCACCCCAGCTGTTATGGATGAGCCATGTTTGATGTTCAAATTTTGCTTCTTCAGTTTAGTATTCGAGCTATGAGGCAATTGTTGCCAACAAACACTAGAAGTCAATATTCATCTAATATTCATAATTTCCACAGTTACATTCCCAAAACGTCTCTCATCTTGACCAAACCAATATCCAGTTCTTCATTAAGATGGCACAGACTTGTCAGTGTGGTTCAGGACACAGAATGACTTACTGTAAGCTATAAAAATGAAGAAAATGTCAACAAGTAGCAGAATGCTACAGGCAGTCATTTTAGACATGGCCTTTTTCACAAAACATGACAGGAGTTGAAGTACTGATCTAGAATCTAGTTTTTGTGACAATGGCTGTCAAAAATATAGGTGAATCTGATCCAAGATCAGTCCTCTCCACCACTGGTGTTGTCTAAAATGGCTAGCTGGCTAGTGGTTTAGTTCAGTTTTATTATTTTGACTCAAACATGTCTTGGCTGATACTGGACTAGGCTAAATCCATGCCTTAGATTAGACTAACCTTTGACAGAATTAATGGGTTTTGCTGTAACCAATAGTAAGTGTCAGCCATTACTGTAAGTGCATCAGTCTCAATTTTTTTTTTAAATAGAATGGTTAACACAGCTGAGTTTTCTGCTTTAACACACCGATTCGGTGCACGAAGGGCTTGAAAAATGAGTTAAATCCGAAGTGACATAGAGGGCAATATATTAATCTATAATGCATATTTCCGTAAATTGTAGATTTTCATGTTTATATGGCTCCTTTTAGAATGCCACTAGACTACAACTCTAAGGGAACATCTTATAAACAGAGTGGCTGTGCAGGGCTGCATAGTATTTGCATTTGTCTTTGAGCTATTTTGATGCATTACTCTTTTATACTGTCTAAGCAAAAACAGGACTTTCTTTAATTCATTTAATCACTTTTACCCAACTTTTAAAGAAGTTTGGAATGACTAGGTCTGAAGATATTGTGAAATTCTTAAACCCACCAACTGGACCCATCTGTCCCTTGTTTTTGTGTTTTTACTTCTACTCAACCTCCACTGGCAGACATGTTTTGTCTGCCTTGATCCCAGCAAATAGAATAACAAAACATTCACAGCCCGCAGCCAGGCTCACGCTTGTCCTTCATTATTCACATCAATACATTTTTTCATATCCTTCCATGCCACTACAGAACTGGTCATCCACTCACAAACGCCCTCGCTCAAAAATGAGTTTACTTCAACATTTCAGCGAGTCGTTGGCGGTGCATAGGATTTGTAATAGAAAATATATTTGAATACAATCTTGTCTCTTCAGAAGAATACTGGGCATTGTTACTGGGGTGTGTGATTCGGGGCACGTTTTTACAACACCAATTTCTATCCAGCTGCTTTTTTCCAATGGAATGGAGTTGTGTTGAATGGAGAGCGGATACTGGCGCAAGAGGAGGCCTTCGTGCCACGACTCCCAATCCAGCCCTCTCTCACAGTGATGACAACGATAAAAGCTCTGCAATGCAGTACTGCTACTATATCAGGCAATGGCAGCTGTTAATTGTTTCACTTGAGTTAATTAGAAAATAATTACACATCTGACCCACTGAGACAAATAATGCATTAGCTCTTGAATGGAACGAAGGCAAAGATGAATAATGTTTTTAGAATTTGAGAATGAGGGTTTGGTCACTGTATTTTCAGTTTGCCTGAACAATTACGATGGTTGGCTTCAGACATGTTTTAGGATTAAGTACTAAATTATAGAGATTATGTGATTCATTAAAAAGATTATCACATCAATTAATACTGCACAAAAGTAAAATGGGCTCAGTAGACATTAATAAAGCAGAGACAGATGATAACATAATTCATTTTGGGAGTGTTTTCTAACAAAAGCAGAAGTTTTGTGTTATCCGATGAATCATTTGGGTTCTAAATGTAGAGGACACTTTCATGTTGCATCCTTGTCTCAAGCTAACAATGCTGACTGCATCTCTATAGCAACTCATTAAGTGTATCACAATCTTACAAACCACACAAGTTCACCTACTAATTTGCTGTAATGCACAGGCTCTCGTGGCTTGTTGTTTTTTAATGTATTGTGTTCAGCAGTATTTTTTTATTTTTTTTTATTTATTTATCTCTAGCATTTATATCCACCTCTTTTACTGACCACAGCATTTTGTACATATAGCATAGTGTATTTAGAACAGAGTATTTTCTGGAGAGTTTTAGTTTGACTTTATATTATATTTTAGATTATTCTTGTCTTCGTGTCTCTGTGTGTCTGTGCAGTCATAGCAACAGCTTTGTCTGGGATCAATTAAATTTTCTGATTCTGATTTTTGATTCTGGCATTGTATTTTGTTGTATTGTACGGTATAGTATTGTGTGTTAGATAACAAAGAACAAAGAAAGAACTGGGGAAGCCGATTCGGGCATGGTGACCACCTGTTTCAATACCAATTTTAACAAGCTTGGCCTCACCATTTCCCCTCAAGGAGAATCCCTGCCGCCATCTTAAGGCCGTTCCATTACTGTATTAGCTCAAGTGAAGTGTATAGATTGAGCCCTTGGAGGGGCATCAGCAGCTGCTGTAACTGCATTCCCTTTGTAAACCCAAAAAAGCCAGGCAAAGCTGTTCATATGCTGTAGCTGTAAAATGCTAAAAAATTTTGATATTTCAAAACTATAGTGATTTGCTGAGATTTAGATCTGTTCTGCATGACTGCTGATACAACTATATTACTTCTTTGCTATCTTGCTACTTAGCAAACTAAAGACTAATAGTGTAAAGTGGCCATTTGTCATATGTGAACACACCACAGCACACAGTGTGAACAGCACGAAATTCTTCCTCTGCATTTAACCCATTCACCAAGTGAAGCAGCCAGGAACACAGTGCCCGGGGAACAGTGTGTGGGGACGATACCTTGCTCAAGGGTACCTTAGTGGTGCCACTAGCAGTCCTGGGATTCAAACCCATGACCTTCTGATCGCAGGGGCAACTCCCTAACCACTAGGGCACCAACTGCCCCAAATGGCTAAAAACAACAGAAATAAAGGTGATATAGAACAATTTTAAACCAAAGCATGTGGTGAGACAAACCAATTATTAACAGGTTTTATGTGCATTACATTCATACTTTTTGTTTTGTAAGTTTGCATGGCTAGCTGATTAGCAGCCTAATGTATATAAGAGGGAGCATGTTCCAACTGAAAAATGCACTCTTCACTGTCCCCTCTTTTCCACTTGGCCACTTGTGTAGCATGAGTTTCTGAGTGGTCAGTTAAAGTTGGGAGAACATGTTAAAATAGTATTGGAACAGGACCTGTGCATTAAAGTTAAAGCTAGTGATGCATTTGAACTGGAAACTGAGAACTATATTGCACAGACTCTCAGAGTTTCCTTTGTAGGCCTGTAGTCTTTCTCTAGTTGTCTATAAAGAACTGAACGTAGCTCAGGGGCTCAGAGGGTTTATTGAAACATATGGTACCTGATTTGGGTGATATTATTTACTCCATATGGATGTAAAAGTGGACGGTATATGAGAAAAAGTAGAGGATGTAAAACCCAAAATGTGAATGAAATGGGACATGTTAGTGGTTGTTGAAGGAGAGATACCTTGGAGTGAGATATTGGCCGATGTGTGTGGTGTGTGGTGATGTCGGGAGCGGTGAGCTGCGACGGACGAACGGGGGAGTGGGAGATACAGCCTCTCTCGCTTTACGTTTTACACATGCTTATCATCTATGTGTAACAAATAAACATCTTTGAAACCGATGTTTTCAGCTAATCATTTTTTTTACATGAGTGAAAAACATTTACAACGCAGAAGAATGTCAGATTTGGCGTGAGACTTCTTTCTTGCGTGTGAGAGCGTGAGACTGAGGCTGAAAGCGTGACTGTCATGCAGTGAGAGTTGGCAACCCTGGGCATAGTGGTGTACACTGTAAATTTGGAACAGCAAAAATTGCAAAAAACTGCAGTATGAGCTAGTGACTAGCAGATGCACAATTATGTGGAAGGACACATGACTCTGGGGTAAACCCCCTCACACACACACTTTTTCCCTCCCAGACAACAGCCGAGACGTAGAGAGCTGGGTCCCCCCCACCTTAAAAATGCTTCCAGCACCCGTGGGTACACTGAGAGTAAACAGTGGTAATAAGTGAATCTATTTTAGCCTTTAGAAATCAAGAGTTATTACTTTGGATATCCTATTCAAATGTGAATTTACATATTTAATTGCACAGGGAATTACATTTACATTCAATTTACATTCTTTTCCAGCAAGTGTGGGGGTACACTTTTGACTTTTTCCTCGATTGTTTCTACGTCAAGAAATGTGGGAAAAATGAGACTGTATGTACAAGACCTCATACACAGTAATCAGATTCCAATTATATTAAAATGTCTCCTCTTCTACACAAATGTGGCACTTATTAAAGGTTTAGAAAGGGCTTTTTCAACGGAATTGACGTATCCACGCTCTGCCCACAAATGTGGTCATTTGTAGCAACCACCGACAGTTTGGACAAGCTTTACAGAAAGCTGGCAAAAGTCATATTCAATCTAACAAGAAACTGTTGTGTACTTTGTTTAGAATGGCTGCATTGAGTTTCCAGTTGGTAAGCTAGTTACATGGAATATGTTGGTGTACCTCATCAAGGCAGGTTGCCAATGACCACAAATTTGCCCCCATGCTAATTTGATTACCTGACAAAAAAAATACATGTGACATTATCCTAGCAGTGTGACCTTTAAAACACATACTAAATAAACATCATTTGACATTAATAAAGTATTCTAAAGTTGAGTTATTTGACAAAATTTGGGTTGGATGGACATTTTTGCTAGTGGTTAATAAAGCCAGTGGCCATGGAAGACTGCGTTTGTGGGTGGAGCACGGATTGGTCAGTTCCCGACTTGTTTTAATGGGGTACAAGGTAGCAAAAATTAGTATGAAGATGCACCATGCTTGAGTTATTGCAAGTGATCACTTATGCAATTTTATAGTTAGAGCAGAATGTGTTAAAACTTTGTTTCCTAACTCAGGGAATAATACGAATAAGATAATACATGTGACCTTTTCTGAGCTGAACAGCAGAATTCTACAGGGTGACATTTTAAGCGAACGGCTGGATACAACTTTCTCTCAGGGGGAAGCAGAGGGGTTGGTATCTTTCTCTAATTTTACAATGCATGACAATTTTCCCCCAACTCAGCGTGAATACACCCTTACCTAAAACACACACAGTCACCCTTTTTTCCCCACATTTACTCACAGCTGGATATGCACTGGAGACTTTGAGGTTAGAACCAGCATGCGTGTTGCACTAGATCAAACAGGACATGAAACGGCGCAAGCAGCACAACATGGGTGCTTGGATATGGTGTGCGAGCCGAGCGGGCCTTTAACAATTAGATCCTCTCCTTCCACGTGCACTTGCAATTAATGATAACGATGCTATCCCCACACTCTCAATTATAAACAGCCATAACAAAGCTTCTCGGTGGTAAATGAAACCCAGTGAAGCGTGTACATAATTGTTACAATGTTGAAAGTCACCACTAATTAAAGGTCACCTAAGCTGTTCTGAACGGGGCGGAATGATGACGGACGGACGTGAATCAGGCCGCCAGCCTCTGGGACAGGTTGGGAACCCAAGCGGCAGGTCCGGTCTCCTTGCACATGCCGCTAAAGCTACAATTGCAGTGGCATTAAGAACTGGCTGAATAATTCATGGAGGGCCGTTATGTCAGATTAAAGAATTAATTCCAGTTCATACCATAAGCACATTTTAATGAGTCTCTGAAACGCTGGAGGTGAATTGTGCTGCATTGGCCATTGTGATGCCAGGCTTGTTTGTGCTGGCTCATCATTGACTCCTGTTTACCCACACGTGACGAGCACCTACTGCTGCTTGTCCCTTCCACACAGTAGAGGACACACACTCACACACATACGTATGTACACTCAGACACACACACACACACACACACAAAATCTAAAGCAGCAATGCTCACGTTAGCTGATAAGACAAGGTGGTAGCTTGGGCACAAGTGTCCTTTAGATGAACACAACTGAGGTTTATAGGCACAACTAGATAAGCCTTTATGGCTGAAATGTATCAGATTTAATCTCCAAATCGTAGACTTGCAGCCTTAGGCCTTACCCTAGCAAGACATGTCAGTCTGCTAAATCAAAACAAGCTGTGCATATCTACTTCTGCTGAGGAGTACAGGGGTGTTTGCCCTGAACCTAGAATCTCCAATTTTGTTATGAGTGGGAAGCCATTCCACTTTTAATTAAAATTCTGTAATTTACTTTCAAGAAAAATAATTGCTTGAGCACCATCTTTAAAGAAAATAGGTTATTTTATTAATCTACTCTTAAAAAACAGTATGAGAGCAGTTAACAAGCAAGATGCTGATCATCTGTAACAACACCGCGAGACAGACTGAAGCCTTTTCAGTTTGGACAATACACAAAGGGAAACAAAATAGACAAAATTATGAAGGTGGGTTAAATTTTATGTATATTCTCAATCTTGGCTTCATTTATTTTGGCCATAAACAACATGAGTATCCTGTAGTCAGCAGCAAAGTGAAGACATCTAGCTGTCACCTTGCTAGTGTTCATCTATCAAATTAGCTAGCTAGATGTCTAGTTTAAGCTAGTTAACTAGTTAATGCAGTATCGTTTTAGCTATTGGCTAATAATTTTTTTTAACCACCGATTTCCCAAAGAGCTTTTTCATATAGGGAAAAGAGTGAGATTTCTGCAAATTGCCCTAACTAGAAAGTTGCCTGACCCACTCAGTAGACAGCTAACAAGCTTCTCCAGTGTTATTCAGAAACAGACTTGAGTTCACTGTGAAACTGCAACATGCAGATTGAAAATGTGATCCCTAAATAGTCATTGCAAGCTTCAGATGTCCAGGATAGAGCTTAACATAAATTCCATAAAATACACCACCGTTACCTTGTTGCTAACATAACATAGACAGAGAGAGAATAGACAGATAGAATATAGGAGAAACACATATGCACTCTGAATGGTCATCACTCGACACTTGTGCTGCTTATTTGTTTATGTTGCTCAACATTTTTGTAGCATGGGACCTTTTGTGCCATGTTTGGTCGCTTTGTGACTAGTTGTCACTGGCAGTTTGAGAACCGACTGTTTCACCATGGACTTCAAAGCAGCATTTGCAGTTGATGGTATTCAACCATGAAGACCTTGTGGGTGCGCAGTATTCTGCAGACCCAGACCCACAACAAGCACACTATTTATAGGAAAACAAATAAACACATTTTTCAGTGGGAGTACACCTGATTTGTGGGTACATGCATATATTAGGTGACAATTTAATAGTAGGGCCTTTAAGAAAATCCAAACATACATGTATAGGTACATGAATATAGGTACATGAATATAGCAAAGATTATGTAAAAATAGCAACTACATTAGCAATTCCCACAAGCTGGCTACAAGCCACAGAAGTGACAGCAACAAAGTTGCTTTTGGCAAATTCACAAATAATACAAAACAGCACCAAACACAAAACAAATGATCCAAATATAATGCGGCAGCCATATTGTGCATACATACATAAACACAAACGCGGTACTGTTCCTTACCATGCTGTAATGACTAATATGCAAGTAAATACTCTGTTTAAAGTTTACCTCTATGGGAAAGAAGTATTTTTGCCTAAAATATATAATTAAATAATTATATCTGAACAATTTGAATAATTAAAAAAAATAGTAAAATTCCCCTGGGCCTCACGCTTTGCTTTCTCTTTCACACAAACCCAGGAGCTGAACACTCACTCGCCACAGGTCCAGCACTAGTCAGACTGATCTTGTGTCACATGATGATGTCGCCAAGCTGAGTGGTTCTCCTGCTAACTCTGATTTCATTTGTCCCACGCTGCATGCGGCGACGCAGGCTTCACATCGTCATTAGCCGAGGGCATCTTTGTCTCCCCTGCAACATTTTCACAAATTAATTCCCCCCCAGGGAGCTCCAGTTCCACCCTCTTACTTACAGCCATCATTAAAAGTTTTCTTTGAGCTCAAGTGAACTTGAGTCACCGGCTGCGCCCTCATAAGTATTCGGTGGCTCCTCCAGCTCGGGAAGCGCGAGCGCGAGGCCAGCCCAGTTAGAACACTCACCGCTCTTTTTTGCATGTGAGAGCGACTGAATGAGCTCGTGTCGTCGCGGCTGTGGGGTACAGCGTGTCATCAGCGAACGACTGCCTGCCTACTAATGGCCTGTGGAAAACACACGTCTGACTGCAGAGCGAGAGAGATACACTGTGTCAATGTTCACTCTGATATCACAAAAACACTAGCCTACACCTGAAATTGAGTGCTACATCCTACACAGTTGGCGGGGGAAGGGATATTAATTTCTGACCAGAAGCGGTGATAATTTCAGTAAAACATACATCCACATACAAGCATGATATTTGCCACTACAGTGGTGCTTGAAAGTTTGTGAATACTTCAGACTTTTCTCTATTTCCACATAAATAAGACCTAAAAGATCAGATTTTGCTAGTTCTAAAAGTAGATAAAGAGGACACAGATAAACAAATGAGACAAATATACTTAACTTGGTCATTTGTTTAAGGAAATATATGCAGTATCACATATTTGTGAGGGACAAAAGTATGGGAACATCTAGGATTAGCAGTTAATGTGTTACAGTCATGTGTTTGTATTAAACAAGATGACAATCAGGTGTGAGCGGGTGCCCTGTTGTATTTAAAGACCAGGGATCTACTAAAGTCTGATTTTCAAAACACAATAGTGGAAGTGTTTCATGGTATGAAAAAAGCAGATTTCTGAGGACCTCAGAAAAAGAGTTGTTGATAAGGTTAAAAAAACATCTCTAAAGAGTCTGGACTCCACCAGTCCGCAGTCAGACAGACTGTGTTCAAATTCAAGACCGTTGATATCCTTCCCAGGAGTGGTCGTCAACAAAGACTGACATGGTGGCACCGTCACCTCATAGCAAGAACATCCTGCATTCGACTCCCAGCCAGGGTGGCTGAGGGTCCTTTTTGTGTGGAGTTTGCATGTTCTCCTCATGTCTACATGGGTTTCCGCCAGGTGCTTCATCAGGTGAGTTGGAGATGCTAAATTGCCCGTAGGTGTAACTGTGCACATGAATGTGTTTGTGTGTCTGCCCCGTGATGGACTGGCGAACTGTCCGCAGTGTTTCTTTGCCTTTCACCCTCTGGGAAAGGCGACAGCATCACCCACAACCCTGGTTGGCAGAAGCAGCTCGGCAAATCAATTAATCAAAAAGTGTTTAATTGGCTCCTCTTAATCTAATTTTAGGACTGTGAAAATCTGATGAACATTTAGGTTATTTTTATGCAGAAATATAGAAAATTTAAACGGGCTCACAAACTTTCAAGCACCAATGTAGGACCAGCTGCTGAAGGGGAGTGTAACCAAATCATCAGTGATAAAGGCTTAATGCTTTTCTTCTTTCAGTGCAGTGCGTGCACTCATATAACAGTTCTTTTCAAAACGCAGCAACTGAAGAGATGACTAGTTACTGCGTTCAGACTGCACTGTGCAGCGAAAAACAAATAGATTCTGTATGTCCTCCTGAAACAGAAAATGCTGGTTCTGTCTTTTTAAGTGCCGTCCTCAGGATATATGTGAGGGAAAACCGAAATATGCAGCCAATATCTCAATCTAAAACCAACTTTACAACACTATGCATATTTTGCAAATACCCTAGTGATCTAAGCGAAATCTCGCAATCTGAGGGGTGCCACAGTAGTGATACACCAGGGCAGAAGCACACAGGCATACACTATAAGATTACAATAACAATACACACTAACTTCATCCCCCCTGGCTGCTGATGCTCTGCCTGGCAAGCTTTCAAGCCCTGCATGGTTTCAGCGGAGAGGATAATGCATGACACTGTATCTAATGAGTTAACACTTTGTTTGCTGGCCATACTTAGAAAGCCATTCACAATTTAATTACACAATTAATGTAGCCAAATACCTTGGATTTTTAATTGGATTGCAGTCTGCCATCCAGATCCTGTTCATTTCCTCTTGTAAATTGGTACCATTTGGTGATTTGAAGATGTGATGGATAAGTTACTCACGCACAGCACTGTGCTACATTGCTTTAAGCTAAGCTTGCACTCTTTATTTTTAGTTTCACAGGCTGAACAGACACATTACCTTGCATGCAGACAAATCAAGTGGTTCGCACACTCAGGCTTTTTATCCAGCAATGAGTAGGGCTTTATGTGCTATATAACAATGCATATACAATACAATATATGACCAGTGACAAAGTAAAAACAATACAAATCTTTGGGAGCTCTAGCTAGAGTACGGAAGTTTTTAATAAAGTTATTAGCAAGTAAAATAATTTATTGTGATTGAAATTCCTCCTTTTGCTGCCTAGTACAGCCTGACTGTTCTGAAGGGGAACACTACAATAGAATGGTAGTACATGATATAAACAACACGTGATATAATGTGACACAGCAGGACAGGAACACAAGGAATAATAATAATCCAATAGTAAATAAAAAAACACACAGATACAATTCTGTGATCAAAATCTGTATGAATCGTAACCACTGTTCAGTCCCATAGTTCCTGTAGTATGCATGGTAAACTTTTAGACCATGGTGGATAGTCTAACTTACAAAACATCTCTACCATCTGTGACCTTTTGTTTATTTACATAATTTAAGAAGACCAGCTTCCCTTTACATTCTGTGAGCATTTCTTGATTAATGAACCAATAAACATGGTCCAGAATTACTAGGAGAAAATCTAAAACTATTTTCTGTGATATAACAATATCTGAAAGTGTTGTAATTCATTTAATGCTGTAAGTACAACTTTATAGTCACACCTATGTGAGTGTGAAGAATCTCCACATAAAGACTCACTGACAGTGTTTGTTTTCAGACATTCTGCAGTGTCACACTATATCTCCCCACAGTATCTCCAAATCTCCACTAAGATACTAAACTTTGGACTTTTAGTGATCTGAGCGTCTTGTATTTTGATGTGTCAAGCAAAAACAACATAAACAAATTGTGAAAATCATATCTGCTTTGCTCTGAAGGCTTAAACTCACACTTAAAGACCTTCAGAGTCTCAGAGGGCACAATACTGGAAGTGCCACTGGCATTATAGCACAGAATACAGAAAGGACACTTTGGATTTTGAACACATATAGAGTAGCATCTGTGCAATTTTCACAAACTCTTTGAACAAATTCTGTGAGGAATTTTTCTGCAGTTCTTGTTTGACTTACTATTTATAGTGAAAGGACGCGATTTCATACTTTTAGTGCAATGCAGCTTTTTTTCCCTCCTCATGGAGGCTTCCTGCCAGGTAACTCTCTCGTCTCCAGACTCTTGCTGCCCTCCAAACAAGCAGAGAGTGCAGTTTAGATCCTTACTTCGGAGAAAAGCCTAATTATGTTGTTCGGTTGTCTGACAAGTCCGCTTGTGGCGGAGAGTGGGAGGTGCTTTGGGACAGATCAGAGGGGCCCTCCCAGTGGAGAACATGGACGAGGGAGGTCAGTGAGTCTTCCATGCTGCCAGCTAAGCAGGCCAAGAAGGCTGTGTGTTGTCAAGAAGCATCCCATCACTGAACAGCACACTTTACCTGTTACAGTGGTTAAATTAGTTCAACCTGGTAGATGTGTTAGCGTTCTAATAAGCACGACAGAAACAAAATAAATGAAACAGTATCATTTCCTTGCTCTTCATGAAATGCTTAAGTCTTCACATGGATGTCGCCATGGTGGATTCATTCCAGTGTTTAACTAACAGGCCCTTTTTTTTGGATAAACACTTTGATTGGCAGGTTAATGGGATACTATAACACGATTAAGAGCTCCATCTGTTAGTAAGCTGGCCATGGTCATTGATGTTTTTCCTCAAAACATTTTCAGAGGGTGAAAAATGTAGTCACTTTAAAGCCAGTTACTGGCCAGCTTCCATTCAGTTCTCTTCATGGACATCAAAAAGCATTGGCTGGGATGTTCTAAACCTTTTCCCTGCATCAAATGACAGTCCTCTTTGATATTGGATTATTTTCCTAGATTGCATGTTGCTGAAGTCCTTGGTTGTCGTGTTTATTCAGGAAGGCATCCTCAGAACTTTGAAAGCCGGTGACCAAGAAAGATTCAAATCTCATAGATCCCTTGAGAAGATTTATTCATCCACCATTAGAGGATATGTGATCTGAAGGAGTGAATCCAGTGAGGTACCACCAGCCACCCGTGCCCAAAGCAGTCATCGCAGTTTTATTTCCATTTATCAACTGCAGGAGCCTGAGCACCACACAGCAAGAGCCATATTTCCAGCACTCATAAGCAGCAAACGGGGCTACCGTTGCTTTCTGCACCCCTCCCACAGAAGCATCCTAAATGAATCTCAGCCCATGGCGCTGCCCCAAGCACCTGCTAAGAAGCTGTGATACCCCACCCACCTCTCCCCCCCTTCCACCAACACCACTGCCATGCGACATCCCTATAACTGGGTCACTTTATACCCGTCAGAAGCGGCCCTGTCATGGGCTCCCAGGGCATCCATGGAGGAAGAAGCATATTGCAGCTCTCCACAAACTCTTTGTGAAGAGCCCTCAGGGCAGCTTACATCCAAACTCCTAAAAGTTTTTCCTCCACAGACCGGCTGTAAAAAATAAAAAAAAAACACAGCTGGAATTTTAGTGCTTTTCTATTTTTGTGCCTACAGCCCAGTTCACACTCTATTTGCATTTTATTTATAGAACCAAGCAGCTCTTTAAACATTTCCTGCAGGGGTTTCTGAAAAGTGTTTAATCATTCAATTAATTATTCATTTTACACTAACATGCACAAATTTGATGTACTTTACAAGTGAAAGCCCTTTTTTCTTTAGCAGAAGTGTCAGAAACGATCTACATATTGATATTATAATGTGTTATTAGCTGTCCAAGCACAAAAGGAGCTGAAAGCCTATTGAAATTGTTGGGATTTTTTTTCTTCTTGTGGCGAGAATAAGCTGTAAGTTGCGAATTTGGGGAGAAGGTGCAGTATGCCCAGCACTTTTCAGGCATTTAAAGGGACTCACATAGTCCTGATGGTGGCGCTACAGCAAAGCTGATTGCATTTGTGTCCATAACTCCTGAAGTGTCAGGCTTAAAGACAAAATTCTTTCTTCCTTTTGGAAACATTTAAGGTCCTGCCACAATGCCTCAAATTGGCACAGTATAAAAAAACTACTTTTGAAAAGTAGTCACTGTTTCTTTGCCTAATCGTCAAGATATTGGTGTCAAACCATTGACTAGAGCCTATATGTTAATAATATGTAGATCAATAATTAAATTGATCAGTAATGATAATTTATCATAAATAATATGCCCATTTGCCATTTAATCCTTCAGACTTGGAACACAGTTGCATTTGGGAACCAGCTAAAGGTTTCTCTGATTCTCATGAAACTTAATATGCTAATGCGTAAGATCATTTTAAGGTAGCATGTTAGCTTTAGTGCAGATGTGTTTCCTAATATCCAAATATCTGGTTCTCAGCATCCACTTGTCTGACTGAGCAGACAGCAGTTGTAGCACTCCAACCCACAATATTGCTTTTGGCCTTAAGATCCTGAACCATAAGACCTAAAAAGTTTTTTGTTGCATGTTATCCCTTGCCTCATACCAAACAAAAAAGTCCCAAAAACCATTAAGATCCACCCTCTTGATTTTGAGCAAATTTGCATAATACGCAAAACTGCATAATTTTTCAAACTAGTCTTTGCTTTTTTATTTTGGTACTCAAAATATTTGAATACATAATAATACACACATACTACTATCATCAAAAACATGCTGACATTAATTAACAGTATATCCATTACGTGTAGCTAAATACAGGAAGCATGATTCACTTAAACAGCTGAAATTTGTTAATGTTATGTGCGGTTCTTGCAAAAATTAGAAGGTTAATGGATTAGCTGACTTTGAGATAGGACACAAATAAATGCCAATTAATAATTCTTGTTTGGCCAGCAGGTAACACATCCGCCTATGAACTACACTATAAGAGAGGTCTTAAGGATGACTCAATAATTCAAATTATTAGGCTAGTTAAAATTAACTGGGCATTTGGCATGCTGGTTATGTAATTTTGATTTTATAATCATCCGTAACGTTAAAACTACTGATGGATGAAGTGAATAACATTGGCTATCTTTTTACAGTGGCACCTGTTTCGGGGGTTTGGTAGATTAGGCAGCAAGTGAACGGTCAGTTCTTGAGGGTAATGTGTTGAAAGCAGTACAAATGGGCAAGTGTAAGAATCTAAGTGAATTTGACAAGGGCCAAATTGTGATGGCTAAACATCGAGGTGGGAGCATCACCAAGGTTGCAGATCTTGTCAGGTGTTCCCATCATGCAGCGGTTAGTACCTATCAAAAGTAATCCAAGGAATGACAAATGGTGACAGGTTCATGGGTGCTCAAGGCCCAGTGATGCGAATGTGGAGCGAAGGCTAGCTCATCTGGTCTGATCTCACACAAGAGCTACTGTAGCACAAATGACTGAAAAAGTTCATGCTGACTATGATAGAGAAGTCTCAGAACACACAGTGCATCACAGCTTGCTGCGTATGACGCTGCATAGCTGCAGACCAGTCAGAGTGCCCATGCTGACCCTTGTCCACCACTGAAAGTGCCTACAATAGGAACATGAGCATCAGAACTGGACCATGGAGAAACAGAAGAAAGGAACCCTGTCTGATGAATCTTTTACATCATGTGGACAGCAGTGTGTGTGTGTATTGCTTAGCTGAGGAAGAGATGGCACCTGGCTGCACTAGAGGAAGAAGGCAAGCTGTAGGAGGCAGTGTGATGCTCTGGGCAGTGTTCAGAATAAGCAAAAATAAGTTCTGGTGTGTTTCTATTGTGGAAAATATTTTTTTTTCTTTTCACGCAGTACACTGAGCCTCACAATTTTGTTTAAAACTCCTTTTTGACTCAAAGTTTGAAATGTGTACAACTTGAAATAGCCTTTGGATATGCAGCATCTCATCTCAAGGTTGGTCTAGAAACAATCTGTGTAGTCCGCAAGTAAAAATGATCAAAAAGTGTTGACTTTTTTCCACATTAAGACTGTAGCATAGCACAGTGGTCAGTGAAGGCAGGTTTATTATGAGCTAAAAATTCATCAGTAATAATTGGAGTGTGGAATCACTGGCTAGGTTTGCTCAATAGTAAGGTGCTCCTCTGAGAAGCAGAAGATTCCTGGTTCTTATCCCTTGACAGAGCTTTCTTTAAAGTACATAGGATTTCACTGAGTCTGATTGTGGTAGAATACAAAATCCAGTGTTGGGCTGTGTTTTGCTTGGACCTCTGTAGTTGTAATTATACTTGGTGCAGTCATGCCAATAAGGTAATTTTGAACTATATACCCTGATTGGCTGCTTTATGAGATACACTAACCTTGCATCTACACTCGTCCACTCTGTGAGCTCCAGTTACCCTATACTTTAGATCAGGGGTCACCAACCTTTTTGAAACTGAGAGCTACTTCACAGGTACTGAGCCATACGAAGGGCTACCAGTTTGATAC
>JBBPCZ010000001.1:45709793-45733260 GCA_037974445.1 Brycinus macrolepidotus | reverse complement strand
TGGAGCTGTAATCAGGAGAGAGTTGTCTGGTAACCTCTGACTGGGACACCTCCTCTAATTCCGTACCAGACCTTACATGATCATTGTAACAGGGCCTTTGGGCTGAATATAAGCAGAATAATTCACTTCTTATTTCTGTTTGAGTTGGAGCCTGATGGTATAAGACATCACAAGGAAAAAGGCACAACTTTGTTCATATATTATATTAGTATTTAAGCATATTCGTAAAAAAAAAAAAAAGTACTCTGCCTTCTACCTAGGTCCACTTTAGCGCTATGAGCTCTGTTTTTGTGTTTAATTTCATTCTGTTTTAGACAGCATATGGATTGAACCAGCATTTTATTTCAGAACAAAAGCATCCCAAAAAGAGAAGAACTCCACCTAACAACATGCTGGATTTAGAAAGATGTTCTACAGCAGTTCTGTAGGCAAATTTCAAATTTCTTGACAATTGTCTTCCAAGGCTACCTTGTCAAGTTTCTTATCCTACATTTCCTATAACATCCTGTGGGAAAACCAAAAAGATGACCTTCTGTCAGCTTACATGTTTTGTTGGGGTTTTTTTAGGTGAAAAAATTTAAAGAGTTCATATCCTACAAGGTTCTTGCATGTTATGTGTTTTCCTGTGATTCACTTACAATCTTTCTGTCATTTTATTAACTAAAACAGTAGAAGGTTATTTTTACATGACCATTTTTCACTGTGTATCTATCTCTTAAAATTAAACGGGTTGTTTTTGTTACTGTACCTTAAAGGCTGATACATGTAAATGAATTATTTTCTGATTTACTGCCCTGTATTGTGATTAGTTCAAAAAGTAGTCTGGACTGAAAACCCCATATATCGTCTTATGAATGACAGCTGAGAAGAAGTTGTGACGTCACAAGAACAGTGAATTCCAAATGGGCTGTTGTTGCATCTTAATTTCCACATATTGAATGTATGCACTGGGGAGTGAATGGTATGTTTTAAAGTTTTTCCAGTGTTTATGTACAACATTTTATGAAAAAAGTGAGAAAATTCAGTTTTCCAGGATATGGGTCCTTTTGTTGTCTAACAATGACCTTAGTGAACTTAAATAGACTTAAATATGGCATTAGAAAAAAAAATAGGAAGAATTTACAAGAAACATAAAATACAAAATGTTGTATGACTTTCCACAAGCCATTTTGTGTTTTTTTTTTCCCTCCAGTGTGTTAAATTCATTGAAATGAGAATGCGTTCTGACAATGTGATTTACATTTGGTGGCCACAGCAGCATAGTGGACTTGGCCAGCCATTTGTGTGATCCAGTTCAGCACTACGTACACTTGGATATAGGATACTTGTGGCCATTGTGTATCACAGTTCTCTCAAGAGTCTTACAGTAAAGTACAGTAGGTACAGTGCATCAGTAACATACATGTAACGTATTTAAAATCCTCACACATTAAATAAATAAGTGCCACTTACATTCGAGTGTGAAAAAACACATACTACACACAGTGTCCTTCAAAACTGTTAACACTTTCATTTAAGACGAATGAAAAGACTGATGGAAATTTCCCTTAATGTTTATCGAATGTGTAACATTCTCCTTGTTTGTGCCCTGTTTCTTGGCTCTTTGTAATGCTCTTGTCTTTTTCTCTTGTTTTCTTGTCTATGTTGTTGTTCACGTCCTCCCTGTTTCGTGTGCCTTTGTTTTGTTTACCCCGGCCATATGTCTGTCTTCTGAGTTTGTTGTTGTTTTGGTCTTAGCCTCACCTTAACCCTGCCCCCCTTGTTAACCTGTTCACCTGTGTCTTGTTCCTGTCTCCTCCCCTACCCAGGTGTTCTCATTCCCCTAGTTAGTATATACACTCTTTTGTTTCACTCTGTGTTTGTCGGTTCTCTGTGTTTCTGCCCTTTACTTGGTTTGTTTTTTTTGCTTGGTGTTTGTATAGGAGTCTGTGTTTTTGCACCGGTGTTACTTGGTTTGTTTTTTGCTTTGGTGTTCATTCAGGATTCTATGTTTTTGCCTCTGTCTTTGGATTCTGTTTTTAACCCCAGTGTTTCATGACTGTTTTTTGCTCGTGTTTGTTGCCTACATATTTTGCCTCTGTGTTTTTGCCCTATGAATCTCTATCTTGTTGTTTGTTCTGCTTCGTTTTGTGTTCTCTCTTTTTTTTTTTTATATCCTTAGTTATTTCCCCTGTTAGCTCCATGTTCTGTTTATTTCTTGTTTAACATCCTGTATCCCATTTTTTTGGCAATAAACCTCGGTTCTCACTTTCATCCATCTCCCCGTCGGTGTCCTACATGTTACAAAGTAAGAAAATATATGAATTCCATATGAGCCCATCACCTAAATAAATGTAGTGAACACCTGCGCAGAGGCAGTTAGATGCTGATTTAAAATCACCTCGAGTCCACAGTGCCATGTATGAGAACCATACTGCATAGGCCTTTGGAATAAAAATAGCCCCACAATATCATAGATTCTCCAAACTATTTAACCCTCAATATTAAGTGCTTTTATTTACACACCAAACCTACCCATAGCATCTGAAGACAAGTAGATCACTTTTTGTTTTGTCTGACCAGAGTATCCTGTCCCAGTAAAAGCTCCAGTAGCATCTGGCAAACTCCAAATGCTCCAAGGAAATCTTCTTTCTGGCATAGTTTCCAAACTGTTTGTTTGGAAAGGAGGTGACACGGTGGATTTGGAGACATTGTGACCCCAATATGCTCTTGGAACTCTGTAATTCTGAAACTGTTGTCTTCTGAGATATGTTTACTTCTCTGATCATCCTCATCACTGTGGCTTCTGAAAAAAAAATCCTCTTCCAGGCTGGTTTGTGATTATTTTTATTATTTCAATTTCTTAAACTTAATGATTACTTGATATTAACTTGTAAGTCAAGCATCGTATCCATTCCCTACTTTGTGCATGTTAACATAGTTTTGCATTATTGCAATGGAATGCTCTTGAATCTTACCCTTGGTGATGGATGACTAAGGCAGTTGAGCCCAGGGTCACCTCATTTTTATACCCCAGTGAAACATCAAGTCATTGATCACTGCTTAAAACTTCCACATCACTGAAAATGTGTTAAAGATGTGAGGGATCCTACTTCATTTACTTTTTTAACCCTTTTTTTCCATTTTTTGAAGTGACAATAGCTGTGATACTGTTTTAAAAATAGTTGCTTTATTCTCAGAATGAATGCACCTCAAAAAAAAGTAAGACTGTTTTCTTTTCTGATACAATATTAAAAATAATAACGGATCAAATAAATGTTTAATAAGTATTTTCAATCATCTTTAACAAGGGTGCCAGTAATTCTGGAGGTCACTACACAATGGACTGGGTCAGAAAAAGAAGCTAGAAAGCAATCAAACACAGGAATAACCATGAACTGAGTCTTTAAAACAAAATTCCCTTTTTCTCATTTGATTCTCCAGTTATCATAATTGACACTGCAGCATGGTGACAGTTCCATTGTAGTGTGTTTGGTTGGAGAAGTGGTAGCCTCCAGAATAAGAATGAGCTGCTGAATAAATGAAATAAATATGCATTTCTGGCAAGTGCACTGTGCTGCATTCAACATTTACAGCCATATTTGGAACACTAATGAGATTCAATTAGACTGCAATCTATCCCTATTGAATAAGCACTGTGCTGTGGCCTTTTTTATTCCACAAAAGCACTTGTTGACTACAATGCTATACTGGTGGCAACAGTCCTTGATTGATTTGGTCCAATTTGCATGAATTAGCAAAACACAGATCCAAGTTAGGAAAGCAAATATCATCATAGCATCATGTGCCAAATGGGCATCATAAATGAGTGATGCTAACAATCTGGGCACTGACTCTTAAAGACTGTGGTTAGCCACTGATGACTTGTTAGCTTGGTTAACAAACATAATACGACATTTCGTGTAGCGGCCTAATTTAGAGGATACTGCAGATTACTACAGTACATAGTTACACTCTGTTTGTACGCCCTCTGTAACTTGTTTATATTACTATTATTATTATTATTATTAGTAGTAGTAGTATTCGTGGTCTACATAACATAAAGTATTTTTCTTTGATCCCCAGTTAATTTTGTTAGCTTGGTTTAGAAGCATGAAATATGACATTATGATAGAATGATTTTGTTCATATAGCCTTTAGATCAAAACAGCCCCAAAAGTCAAATACATTTTACAGCATGAATAATGTATGACCACATGTGACATCACATTTTTTTGAAATGTGAAAACGTTGTGAAAACGTTTTCACGTGTGATCATACATTTTTACTCTGTAATTTTTCAAATGTGAAAACAATGTGTCACAAATCTTTAATGCTAACTGTCTTGTCTGTGTGTGTTGGCTGCACTGTGTCCACTCTGTTATCACTCTGATTGATCACGGTCAGCCCTCTTGTTAGTTTAGTTAACAAACAGAAAACATGTTAGAATGATTAGCAGTCTACATTACAGGATGCTTCATTTTGCAGCAGTAGATATTTTTCTGCTTTGCTTTCAAAGCTTTCCCACATTTGAAGTGCTCTAGTGTCCTAAGCTGTGTTTAAGTCCATCTATTTTCGAAAACACTAGTCAGACGTTTGATTGAGTGCATGTCGGACATGATTGTGTCTCCTGCAAGTGAACATTGAGGTGACAGGCGCTCCCTTGCTCGCTCTTTGTCTCTCTCTCTCTCCCTCCCTCTTTCTCTCTGGCTTTCTCTCTCTCCCTCCTTCTTTCTCTCTTTCTCTCTCCCTCTCTCTCTTTCCCACCGCCACTCTTCAAATATTTCAGACATATGATGGTAAATGCCACACACACGTATTTGATTAAATTCAGGGTTGAGGGGACACAGAATGTGAGACACTTTATGACTTTGGCATTGGCGCAAGAGTGTGTGGAGTGAATCTGACAGAATCAAGTGAGTGAATGCCTCCTCTTCTCCCCTTTAAAAGGGTGCTCTGGTCATAAACCCCCATATAACACCCAGTAATGCTCTGCGCCCCTTTTTCACAAGGCTGATATCGGCATACAAAATCGAAGAATGAGCTACGTGTTGGGTAACACTGCAGTTTTCACTGCTAAACGCTAATTTTATTGGTCAGCAGCTGAGTGGACTTTGATGCAATGAAGCTGCAAGTTGGGGAGGGAAAAAAAAAAAACCTCAAATGTCCGTTCGGTCCGTGCTGCTGCTGCATATTGATCACTGGGGTAATAAGAGGAGTCAATTGAAAAATAATGATTCTTTCTATACTGCCGAGCAGACATTGTACGGAGGGAGGATTCAAAATCAAATGAGTTTTGCAGTCACTTGAGAATGTATGTGGAGCTATTAGCGGCTTCTTATATTTCTCATTATAGAAGATGTCATCGTCGTCTGTCGCTGGACCCCAAGGGCAGGGGGGCAGTCTCCTGAAAGACAAATAGAGAGTTAAGAGTGTGCCCTAGCCTGGCTTTATGATGTGCGCACAGCTCTGGCTTTGATTACATTGGCAGCAGCACCAAACGAGCTGCTAAAAATGGGGCCTATTACGATTCCAGGTTTAGATTACTTTTTTCAGGATTGTTTGGGCTGTGCTCTGAATGAGTGTTTGCTGATATGGCTTTGATAAGGCTCGTTAGATAAGGCTCTGATCATTCAAACTAAATATTACGGCTTTTCACTTTCACTGCAGTGATTAGATTGATCATGCGCATTCGGCTGTGAGTGTGTGTGTGTGGGTGTGTGTGTGTCTGTGTGTATCAAACATCACTCTAATGAGTTTCTCCTTCAGTGTTTTTAAGGTGGTGTTTTGGAGAGGCAGGCATTATGTGTGTTATGTGTGTCTGTGTGTGTGTGTGCACATGTATGTGTGTGTGTGTGTGTCCATGAACAATAGGAGCTATGTCCAAAGGACTCAGGAAACAGGAACAGGAAAAGCACTGCAATTTATTGTGCTGTGGGTTTTCCTTAACTGCAGGGGTGACATAGTTTTCAGGGTCACCTGGCTAAGGCACATCAAGCCTGAATCCTAATGCCTGTGCACACTTAGTGGCCTCCGATAGCTTTTACAGCAACAGCAAAGGTGCCAGAATGAGTTCTTCTATACAATGACCTTGACAAACCACTTTTGGTTCCTTAAAGAACCTTTCAGTTGGATGGCCCTTCGAAAAATCAAATTAATGGTTCTTTAGAGAGCTAAAACTGGTTTCCCTATGGCCCTTTTTTGGCACCTATATTTTTACATCAGTAGTCACTAATGTAGAGATGTGTCTGACCTAGTTCAGCACCTTAATCAATTACACAGTGTAATGACTTAAAGACTGTGGCTTGCTGGAGGAGCTCAATGAAGCTTTAATGGTTTTCCTTGCACCTCCGTGTAGATCACAGACTTCCTTGGCTCTGATGTCATTCAGAAACATCTACAGAACGTTTCTGCAGCCCAGTTAATTGGGCCATGATTTTAAAGTAGCTTGGCTCCCCTTGATTAACTGCAATCTCCTTAATTGGGGAACGATTTCAGGGTTCCTTGTTGGAGGTGAAGGAAGCGGGCGAGGATGGGTCCTCTGCTGTAATTGCAGAGTCTGAAAGTGGCTTATCAGAGAGAACAGTTTAAAGCTGCAATTCTCAATTACCTCTTCTTAGTATGGCACTGACCTTTCACTGTTCTAATTTTATTATGGGGTTATTAATGCTCGCACTCTTCACACAATCAATCAAACCCAACTGCTCTGAAAGATTTCTACAGAGTACTCCACACAGAAGATATTTCTTTCCATATGATCATACGCAAGGAATTCAGTACAGGCTTCACGCAGTCAGACCCATAATTATTAGCACCATTGGTAAAGATGGAAAAAGGTCACAAAAATTAGTTTGCTGTTGATAAGCTTATTATTAGTCTTTATTAGAAGTAAATTACATACAGAAAAAAACCAAAATATTCATATATGTTTTATAAATAAAAACTCACATTATGGGCAGACCTACATTTATTACCTTGTGCATCCTCCATTTACCAACATAACAACAACAAGTCTATAATCCTTGATGAAATTATAAGAAAACAGAGTGAGCAATCAGCACTCATCAGTACGGAATCTCTTCAGGTGTAGAGCGAAACCTCAGGTCCTAGATCCTGGTTCTAGCAGCGTCTTTTGAGCTCCAAGTGCTAATGATTGTGATTTAATTATTAAATATTTTCTTCTGCAATTCTACATGCAATTCTCTACTTGGAGATTTTTCATCTCTTTAACCATCCTTTTCACTTCCAGGCAGATTCACTACAGCTTTGGTTGTTGTAAACTTCTTAACAGTGGACATGGGTATTTTCAGAAATTTTGTTTTGTTTTTGTTTTATTATTGTCTGAAGGTCGACACAGTTTTTTTTCCCCATTTTATTAACGTTTTCTCTGATCTTCTTCATGCATGGATGACACTTAAGTGGATATCAATAAAATATAAATGGAAACTTCCAATAGTTAAAAATCTTTGAGTGCCAACATTTTTGACACATAGGTTTTTAAAAACCGTTTCTATTTTATTATCTGTGGTGGTGATCTCAGTAGGTGAAGAAGGCAATAGGTGAGTGTGAAAACAGATGTGTTACTAATATTATAATATGACATAAAAATGAGTTGTGTCATAAAATTACAGTTTGTGTTTAATCATGAAGCATCCATGTGTGTGACAGTATGGATGAGGTAGAGGAGATTCAGTCATAAAGTACCAGAAGACGATGAGTGGCTGGCATCTCACTGATCCACCTGAGAAAGCAGAGAGAGAGAAAGACAAAGAGAACGAGAGATACGTCACTTACAGAAAGACAGAAAGAGTGAGAGACAGAGACAAACGCCTCTGTTGATATGTTGAAAACTGGGGTTTCAGCCAGTGTCAAGCTTCTCACAATTTCAAAACGTGCTGGAGGTGACTTGGCAATGAAGAGAGCCAGTGACTTTTGGCCAAAGTAACTGAATTTCAGCATTTCACATGAAAAATTAATTTCCCATCAGAGCAGCGGAAACTGGAGCGGATCATCAAACAATCTGTGCTCTTAGACACTAGGCACAAAAAAAACATGCTGCAAATGAAAAACCTTTCGGTTACAATTAGATATTGTAAATATGCCTAATAAATTAATCATGAGCAGAGTTAGCACACCCTGCATACACTGATCAGCCATAACATTAAAACATCTGGCAGGTGAAGTGAATAACACTGATTATCTTGTTACAGTGGCACCTGTCAAGGGGTGGGATATATTAGGCAGCGAGGGAACAGTCAGTTCTTGAAATGAAAGTGTTGGAGGCAGGAAAAATTGGCAGTTGTAAGGATCTGAGCAACTTTAAGCTAACATTTGAGCCAAAAGGCCAAATTGTGACTGTTAGATGACTGTGTCAGAGCATATACAACAGATCTTGTAGGGTGTTCCTGGTACACAGTGGTTAGTTCCTTCCAAAAGTGGTCCAAAGAAGGACGACTGGTGAACCAGCAACAAAGGTCATGGACACCCAAGGCTCACTGATTGAATAGGGAGCAAAGGCTTGTCTGAGCAATGGAAGAAGGTGGCCTGGTATGATGTTCTTTTACACCATTTAGACAGCCGGGTCTGGACAATGTTCTTCTGGGAGAACTTGAGTCCTGGCACTCTTGTGGATATTAGTTTTACCACCTACCTACATTGCTGTAGACTAAGTATACCACTTCATGACAACAGTTTTCCCTAATGGCAGTGGCCTCCTATGGCAGGATAATGCCCCCCACCACCTTGCTTAAATTGTTTAGAAATGGTTTGAGGAATATGACAAAGAGTTCAAGGTGTTGACTTGACCTCCAAATTATCCACATCTCAATCCAGTCAAGCATCTGTGGATGTGCTGGACAAACTAGTCTGATCCATAGAGCCCCCTCTTCACAACTTAGAGGGCTTAAAGGATGTGCTGCTAATGTCGTGGTGCTAGATACCACAACACACCTTCAGAGGTCTTGTGGAGTCCATGCCTTGATGGGTCAGGCCTGATTTGATGGCATGAGAAAGCCCTAAACAATATGAGACGGGTGGTTGTAATGTTATGGCTGATGTTGTATTAGTGGCAATCTGCACAATTGTGAAATAAAATGTCACACAGTAAGCGGCTTGTCACAGTTGCATTTTATCCATGTTTATTCATTATATGAGAAATGAATATTTATAACGTGTCAGTTAAAACAATAATTTAATGGAATGCCATGATTTATGAGTCCACAAATCTGGCTGCAATTACACAAGATGCACAATATTTCATAATATTTCAATTGTATAATGAAATGGTTAAGACCATAAACAAAGTCATTCACTGTGGCTTGATATGTGAAATGCTGCATTCTGGAGAAACCGTGTCAGAACTGTTCACAGTGGTGGTGATAAGAACCAGACATCCGAAGTGTTTAATGCCTCTAAAAGCTCCCTCCCACAAGGTTATAAACAAACTGCCTGATGTCTGAGGTGTTGTTTTATGATGGTTTTGAGATAAGACTGTGGCCTAAAACATATTTTTAAATCCATTCATGGCAAAGAGATACATGCAGGGCATTACAAGGCAAAATAGTCCTCGGAAAAAACTTCTACACTGTCACATCTACATTAAATATAAAAAGAAAACTCAAGATATGTATAGGTTCACTGGTCGTTTTGGGAAGTGAATAAAACATATATTATAAATAAAATATTTATAATAATTTAAATATTACTTTTTGTATGTTGTTTTTGTATACATCACAGTCACCACAGTCACAATTGTGAAGAAATGTTGTTGAGTTTCTTTAAAGCACCATTCCACACTGAACCACTCTCACTGACTTTTCTTACATCTAAACTATTGAATTATGCAGAAAATGTAAAAAAAAAAATCTGTGAAATTTTCCTTGAAGTAAAATTATGGGTTATATGTCAAACTCTGTGGATGCCAATAACTGACATGAGCAAAAAAAAAAAAATGGATGAAAGCTGCCTTTGGTGGTGAGTGGTATGGCGACTAATTTTTTAATTCTAATATGAATTAGGTTAGACATAATAATAATAATAATAATAATAATGATAATAATAATAATAATAATAATAATAATAATAACAGCAATAATCATTATTATTATTATTGTTGTTGTTGTTGTTGTTGTTGTTATTATAAATGCACAGAAACAAAAAATATCTAAGAAAAAGAAAAAGAAAATATCTAAATGCTAATGTAAGGAGTACATGATCATAACAAAACTTTTTTCTCTTGAAAATGTAATTAAGTAAAAGCAATGTATTCAGTTTCACTTCAGTTAAGTGCTTCATCCTCCAAAAAATAAACCATAACAACAAAGTATGATTTTCCACTCCTGGTAACAACCAGTCCTGCTCTCCAGAATATGGAACAGTACTTTGGATCAACCTACATCTTGGTTGCCCTACCAGCTGATTCAGTCTGTGGATAGGAAGATATCAAATCAACTATTCAGAGTGTCAATGCCTCAGAATCTTTGAAAAAAACTAAATAAAAGCAAGTCCTTGATGTGGAAAACCGATGAGTTTGATTTTCTTCAACAGCAAGTTCAAGAACGCCTGGGTGCAATAAGAACTCCACATTAAAACCTTAAATAATTCTCAGGCAGGTCAGAGGGCAAAGTGTGGTGCAGCTCTGTTCCCCCCACACATCTCTGCCTCTATGCTTTATAGCACTGACTGATGACAGCTTACCCCGACAAAATCTATAGTAGTCTGTAACGCGAAATGGTGCTTGTGCTATGAGTTTCTCACAGCTCTGCTGCAGAAAGCATGAAGGTGTTTTGAGTGCATTAACAGCAGTTTTTGAGTATTTACCAGCAATGAGGTGAATTGTAAATGAAATGTACAATGATGAGTTTAGCTGGATACTTGTGAACTGTCCATAGACTGATGTTATTTTTTTTAACATAGACTGCTATAAGCTCTTTGTTGTTACAAATCTATGTTAAAAAAAATAACATCAGTCTATGGACAGTACTATAGTCATTCAATATTTGACTTCTGAATTACAGCTGTATTAAATGTCTGCAATTAAAGACACATGCAAAATGTTTCAACAGCACAGCAGTTTCATTAGTTTTACTGTCATCAGGGTCCAGGGCTGGTGCCACGAGGGGACCACTCCTTAATAAGATCAACATAAAGATTTTGAACATTTCACTAGCACCATTACGAACAGCTAGATAGCTAGAAGCCCCAAAGATTTTTGTGTTTTTACTCCTTCAGTAGTCAGATATTGTTGTTATGTACACTATGTGGACAAAAGTATTGGGACATCTTTGCAGCTACAACAGCATCCACACTTCTTGGAAGGTTTACCATAAGATTTTGGAGTGTTTCTGTTGGAAATTTGTGCGCATTCATTCTGTAGAGCATTTATGAGGTCAGGCACTGATGTTGGATGAGAAGGCCTGGCTTGCAATCTCCGTTCTTCCACACTGAACTCATCCAACCATGTCTTTGTGCACGAGGGCACAGTCATGCTGGAATAGAAAAGGTTCTTCCCCAAACTGTGTCCACAAAGTTGGAAGCATGGTGTTGTCCAAAATGTCTTGGTATGCTGAAGCATTAAGACTGCCCTTCACTGGAAGGAAGGGCCCCCTGAATAAAAAAATTAAAGTAAAGTGGCCCCTTATAGTCATGCGTGAACACACCACAGCACAGCACACTGTGTGAACAATGTGAAATTCTTTCTCTGCGCTTAACCCATGCACCAAGTGAAGCAGTGGGCTGCCACCAATGAGGGGCGCCCAGGGAGCAGAAAGGTGTGTCTCATTAGCTTTGTCCACATAATGTATACACCAAATCACTCCCTTCTTGTTGCTTGTTGGATGAAAAGTCTAGGTGGGTGGACCACTTGATTTCACTGCACCCGTGAGGTTCTTGCACTGTTCAGCTTATGAAACTAATTGTCCAATTGTTAGTTAACTTAGAAGAATGTACCACAGCCCCGTGCTTGGGGAATTTATAAAACACATCCTCAAATGACTACATTTTCCTAATTACAAAGAAATAATGTAAGGTGTAGGATTTGGATGGCAGACTGCATTGCCTATTAAAATCACCAAAAAACAAGATGTGTGGCTTTCTGGTCAGCAAGCAAAGTGTTTCTTGTTAACTCGTTAGATATAGTGTCATGCATTACCCTCTCCACTGAATACAGTTGACACGCCGGCCGCGAAACCGTGCCAAGCAGAGCATGAGTAGCAAAGGGAGGATGAGGTTGGTGTGTTTTCTTATTTTAAGATTTTAGTGTATGCCTGTGTGGTTATGCTCTGGTCTATCACTGGTGTGGCACCCCTCAGATTGCACGATTTCACTCAGATCACCTGGGTAGTTGCAAATGCATATTTTACTCAAATTTTCACCACCCAGTGTCAGAATCTAATATCCCCCCATTGATTCTATCTTGATCCCTTAAGCAACTATCTTCCATCCTCAAGAATGGCAACTGTAAGAAACAAATTGCTCAGTATTACTCACTATATGCAATGCTAGATTTCCCTGTGACAAGACAAGACTCTTTGTAGCAATCCTCAGTGGCAACACTTGGAATATTATGCAGAATGTTAACATGTATCATCGTAGTGTTAGTAACACTGCTGGCGCTAATACAGTGGTGCTTGAATGTTTGTGAACCCTTTGGAATATTTTATATGTTTGCATAAAACATAACTTAAACATTATCCGATTTGCATACAAGTCCTAAAAGATAAAGAGATAAAGAAAACCCAGTTAAACAAATGAGAAACATGTTGCACTTGGCCATTTATTTTTTTGACTAAAATGATCCAATATTACAAATCTGTGTAAACCTCTAGGACTGGCAGTTAATTTGGAGGTGAAATTAGGTGAATTGGGTGTTTTCAATCAATGCAATGACAGTCAGATGTGAGTGGGTGCCCTCTTGTATTTAAAGAAAAGGGATCTATGAAAGTCTGATCTTCACAACACATCTGTGGAAGTGTATTATGGCATGAAAAAAGGAGATTTCTAAAAAGCTTAGAAGAGATGTTGGCGCTCATCAGACTGGAAAAGGTTACAAAACCTATGGAGAGTTTTGGCTTTACCAATCCACGGTCAGACAGATTGTGTTCAAATGAAGACAATTCAAGACCATGGGCTAAAGTTCCTCAGACTGATCATCAAATCCCAGAAATGTTTAGTTGCAGTTATTGCTGCACAAGCTATTCACACCAGAAACTGAAGGCAAAGGTTTGGATACTTTTGACTCACAGGTGTCGAACAGTGGATCATTTCCCCTAATAAACATCTAAATGAACTGATATAATTTTTTGCCTTATTTGTGGATTATATTCTATTCTTCTATTTGGTTTAGTCACTTGATTTTTAAGATGTGGGACACGGCAGTGCGACCACAGAGCTGCAGCGTCAGAGTAGCAGTTTCAGGCCAGTAGCAATATAAACACTGACCGTCTAACACCTCCATGATGTTGTAAGTTGTAATACTTTTTTAATAAGGATATTAATGATCTAAAGATGATGTTAGCTTCAATGCTAGTGTCTCTCGCTTGACTTTGACTCAGGACTTGTTTGACAGGATGATTATGTTTGTTGTACAACAGCACAAGCTATGGTTGCTATGGTTATAGTGACACAGTAGTTATGAATGAATAAGGGAGAGGATAAATACTCATTAAAGATGGTTTACAAAGGTGTAATGAAAACAACAGCTTGGAAGTGTCATTGCTTTGACGCATATCAAGTACACTCAGTAGTTTCACAAAATGACCAGATTTGTTATGCAGTGTTGCAAGCCAAATAGCAAGTATGCATTTCATCATTCCATGTGTTGTGCTCTTAAGTGCACTGTGCTGTTTACTATGTCCACCATGGCTGCATCTGAATAGAATAAAACGGCCTTTTTTGTCTATTTTCTGTACACTTTTCTGTCACCATTTTGACTGATCTAGTAGTCAAGTGGATCCACATGCTGGACAGCTCGATCTATATAATTAGTGAGGCCATAGGCTACATATCAGCAACTGCAGCCCATGTTTTGTGTGATTTAGTTATTGTAAAACGTGAAAAAAGTACAAAAGTGTCGTGAGTTGGAATGCATTAGAATCACACAGTTCACTTTAGTGGAAAGCAGACGGCTGCACACCAGTGTGAAGCTCTGCGTAGAAGGGTTAAAAGTGTGAGGGGTGCAAAAAAGTCTGGCAGAAAAAGGGGGTGCAAATACTTTTGGCATAAAAGGGGCCGTTCTAGAGCCTGAAAGAAAGAAGAGAAATATTTCTCAGTGATGAGATTAAAATTCGATCGTCTGAACGCTGAGTTAAGAGAACAACGTTTACTCACAGTGGCACAAAGCATGGCTAAAATTAGCAAGCGAGTCAGCTTCTAAAAATGAGGTCTGCCGCCTGTTAAAAATGAGCTTTAAGAAGAGCAAGGCAAAGGCAAGAGAAAACCTGATAAAAACTCAACAGGGCTTGGTTTAGGACAAGAAAAAAAACTCAATCTGCAGGTAGCAGAGTGAGTAACATCACAGGTGGGAAAACAATGGATTTTGAGAGACCACTGCTCAGAAACTATCCATCTGATCACAATGCTGCATACAAGCACACTACATGGGAACAGGACAGAGATGTCAGGGTTGGAGTGGTGCCAATACATCAAAATCTGTGGATGGACTTACAGCACCAAAAATAACAGGACTGTCATCCAAAAAATATGTGGAAATTCAAAAATGATGAGGAACAATCATAATTAAGAAGAGCAATAACGTGACTGATCACATAATCACACTAATAAAAACTGAATTTCTTCACAACCACCTCTTCTATAGGTGCATGTGTGCACTGCACAAATGTGATTTGTGTTTGACATAAAGAACTCTCAATACATCTAGGCAACTTGTATATATCTCACACAAGGTAATATACACTTTAAGTGATATCACATTAATCCAAAGATGATAAGAGGGGGTGGTGGTTGGTGGTAAGAGGAATGTTTTTGGTCTTTTTTTTTTACAGGAGAGGTGGTTTACCTGTGCTTCTCCCCTCAAATAATGAACAGAATCCAGCAGAGCTTGCTGATCTTCCTGCTCTGATACATTCTAAACCTGTAATATATCTAAAGGGCTGAGTTTAGGTGTGTTTGAGGAGAAAAAACACCAAACTGTGCAAAAATCTGTCGCTCCAGTAGTTATGCTCTGCACCCATGCCCTACAGTCTCGTGGTACTCATGAGCATGCACAAATGAGGTCTGCAAGACCGCAGGTGCGGCAGTTGGAATAGGGCTTTGGCTGTGGTTTGCAGGCTTGAAGAGAAGACATACACACAAACAATGCAAACATATACAAGGCTTTTGTGCTTTGGCTCCACCCATTGTCAGAGGCAAAGACAGCCTCAGGTTGACATCTAATTAAAAGCAAACAGCGATATGTAATTAATTGTCGTTGTCAGCGGGGTGGGGTGGGGGGTTCAAGTGGGCGGCTTCGTCCATGGCTAATTGCTGTGGCAGATAAATGTGCAGCCATGTCAGGGTGTTCAGTCCGGGGTTTGTCAGCCGCTGAGACGGGCCTTCATTTCCAGCCTTAATGAGAGAGTTATCAGGCTAGGCCTCCGCCTCTGTTGTTCTTCGCCCCCACGAGTCGAGCTGAAGCTTCATTTCAGACTCATCACCCATCCTTAATCACAACTCTATAACAGTGTGCATCGAGCCACAGCATGAGCGCAAAGAGAGAAGGAGGGAGTGAGAGGAGACTTCTGATTCCCACCACAGTGGATGGAGGGAGTGCATCTGAATTCATAGCCTAATCATAGACTGCTTTTGCCTAATCAGGCAGGCGTCAGGGTGCAGACAATGTTCTCCAAATCAAAAAGTGCAAAGTTCAAGGCTTGTTATTTATTAAATCAATAGTTTTTCCAAAAAAATCACATTTACACAATTTTCTGCCTACCCCAATTGTACTCAAGACATCAGATAAGACATTGTTTGTTTCCAAAGTGTGATTATTTGTCTGGGAGTTTGTACTCCACCAATTAGGATTATGCAGATTGCATTCCTTGACCACAGTCAGTTAAAGGAATGGTTCAGCAAACAATGTAATTTACATAATTTTACACTTGCCCCACATGTAGTCAGTCAGCCAAGACATGCTTTGATTCCCAACTTTCTTTCTTTATTTTAGAACTGAAGCTATGAGGGAAGCATTGGTAACAAACACTAAGAGTCTATAGCCGTGTGATGTTTTTCAGTGAATACATCCTCAAAACTATCCAGCTCCTCAGTAAGGTGGAACACATTGTCAGTGTGGTTTAGGACATAGTACAGACAACACCAGGACCAAAGAGGACAAATTCTATATCAGATTACTCCGTTTGTGATGGTCACTAAAACTTAGCAGCTCTCAAATTCCTGAGGTGGAATGTGAAAACATACAATGTCATCTAAAAAAGCTGTCCCCAGTGTTCAGTTACACATTAATGTTTGTTTTTTTTATGGTGCATAGTGTACAGCTGCATGAGGTTTCAGGTTAAGGGAACTTTTTAGGGTGTATTAATGGACACCTAGTGCTTGTTAGGCCTTTAAAGTCAAAACATCAACCTCAAAGCTCCAGTACTAAACTGAAAATGCAAAACTGGGACTACAGACTACATGTCTTGGCTGATCTACTACATGTAGAGTAAGTAGAAAAATAGTATAAATTAGTTTTTTTCACTGAACTATTCCTTTAAGTAATCTCAACTACATTGAATTACATTGAAGGTACTCTCTTTAGTAGATCTGCACTGTTTTTTTTCTCTCTTCGTAGTCTTTAGTCTATTGTATTATAACTCTACTATTATACTGTATACAACATTGTAGTGTGTTTTTTTTTAAATTTATGTAAAATTGTATTATAGCATACATATATAATACAATACTGTATTGTTATAGTGTCCCTGTTGTGTCCCCCCATAGTATATTTTTTTTAGGTAAAGTATTTGTATATTCAGATACTGGTTTAATTATAATTCATTCCCCTTTTGACCCTCAATTGTTGATTTGTCTGAGTGTGCTGCTGTTGTGTTGTGTAGTATGTTGCACCTATGGTCCAGGAGGACGATATTTTGAATCACTGTGTACTTAATGCTGGGATGACAATAAAACTCTACTTGACTTCACTTGACTCAAATAGACTTACTTACTGTATATCATTTCAGGTGCTGTGTGACATACTGCTGTCTATAAAAATGAATGCCAAATAGCTAGCATCTTTAAGCCTGTATTTTGTCCATAATTTTGTCATCAAACAGGTCTAGGCTGATCCACATTTAGCGTAAAAGTAAAATTGTGTCAGTTTGATATTCCGCTGTTGCTTCAAGCTTGGAATAAGGTGTGCTGATCTTGGGTCAGTCTCTCATCGACATGACTGCAGACGTCAGGATGGAAATTTAATGTACTGATCCAAATGCAGCAATCTTACACCGAAAAACACGCAGAACTTTTCTGATCTGTTGTCATCTGTTGTTGTTCACCATGTTGTTCTGTCTCGCTTTCCTTCATGCATAATGAAACATAAAGGAATCTAAATACAAGCCATTAGGCTGTCTATACTGGCTCTCTACGTGTTTTTTTTTTTTTTTGTCTTATTATGCAAATTCACCACGTACCACTCTCAGACCTATACACCTGTGCCTTTCCACGCTGTTGTTTGGAGTGAGAAAGAGCATAATTATTCATGATGCAAATAGAACAAGGGATCCACTGACTAACAGAGCCTCCGACATGGTGCATATTTAATGGAAGCATGAAGAGTCCTCTGCTGTGCATTCTAAATGCCTCACATTCGTCCTGCGCCCATGGGCAAGAGGGTCATCAAAGATTGATTTAAACAACAGTTTGCATGACAAAGTGAATTCTGGAGCGGTTGCTTGAGATTCCAGCTGCGCCAAAGCCGCAAGTCGTTTTGGCTGCGGTTTTCATCCATTTCGTCTAATAATGGCTGAAAGGGAAACCTGCATGGCACTCATCCCCTCCGTGTGTGTTCACAGTGCAAGACTGTCACTCATATTTGTGGCGCAACCATGGAAACCAGCGCTGCGTTGCGCTCCAAGGACCTCACTACAGTACTGCCCTCCAGGCTAAAGCCAATAACTGCTCCTTCAGTAGGAATGAGAAATAAATAAACAATTAAATGAGAGAGAAGTATTGACCAGCTGCTGTGTGCATTTTTTGGTGCTTTAAGCAGGGCTAAAGAAAAGGCTTGCTGGAGCATTGGATTTGTGTGGACTTAATAGGCCAAATCAATCTACTGTCCAAATCAATGCAAGAAGTTCAGCAAATCTCCATTAGGTCGTGTTATCACACTGTCCAAGGCCAGCCACATGTAACTGGGACTATCTCAGTCTTCTCTTCATTATAGGATCCATTCAATAACTCTTTCTGCCCTTACCGGGCGTACCTGAGCACTGCTAAACACAGTGGTTAGTGAACTTCGAAATGACATACAGTCACAGTAGGACAAAATCTTAAATCTCTGAAAGGGTAACTTTATAGGAGATGAAAAAAAAAAACTGTAAGAGGTTTTACACTCTCAAAAAAATACAGGTGCCAAACAGAATTATTTATTTGCAGTGCCACAGAGAGTCCACTTTTGGTTCCCTCAAAACAAATTTCGGTGGATGGTTCTTTAGAGAACCATTTTTGTAAATGAGATGTGTGAGTATAAAGAACCTTTTTTACAATTTAAAGAACTTAGGTGAAGGTTCTAGACAGAACCATTAAATTGGTATAGATAGGACTTGCCAAACCCATAAGAAGTGTCTCGTGGCCTTTTTTATTGACATTCAGTCAGAATAAGTAAATAATAAATAAATATCAAGAGAAATCAGTTTGACAAGAGATGTTGATCTGTACCAAATCAATACTTCATTAAATTCAAAAGTTAGAGAACCAGATTGTTTCAAGTGAGATCGAGACAAAGGTGGAGAGAGGGAGAACATTAACTGGCTAGCTTTGTCAATCATGTATCATTCTCAACACTCAAAAATGACCAAGCCCAAAACCACAGAATTCATCCTTCACCTAACTGTGACAAAATGATGAGAGCAAACTCTGGTGTAGGGAGAAGGCTGAAAGTTTTCCTTGTTTATTCTTGCAGCCAAAAGATTTCCTCTTCACTGACTCTGTTCTTCAGTCACTGGCCCTAATGACATGGGCCAGCCGGCCTGCTTTAAAGGCCTAAATCTTCTTGTTTTTTTGTTGCTATGTTACTACGGCATGAACCATAGTTCATGCCATAGTAACCATGAGAATATTTTATTTGTCATGACGCTATATTAATTGTATTTACAAATGAGGGCTCTGTGAGCAACTCTGTCTTCACCATTGCATTGATTGGTGGTTTTCCAACAATATGGCAGCTGCAAGAACACAACCATTAAATTATGTGAAGATTTTGTTAAAAGATTTTTTCACACTCACAAATCTCTTAAACATGTTTTTAAGATCTGTGGCATCACACCATGTCACCTTCTATAGCACCCATATTTGTTTATTACAGGTTTTTGGATATTAAAAAGTTTCTTTATTTCTTTATTCATTTGTTTGTTTATTTATTTAGTTAGTTAGTTATTTGGTCCATGTCACCCAATGTAATGTGTGAAAGTAAAAAAAAAATGTTATGAAGTTTTGTTATGGTATTATGCTGATTTAGCTGCTGGAACTCGTGCCGCATGAGGTCAATTAGACCACCGTGACTCACAGTTGTCAGTGATGCTGTGGAAAGAAGTTTAGCTCTGAACTGAGAGCAGATTGAAGTTACATTATTAGCCTTTTCGCAGCATACATGTTAACTTCCACAGCCTGTGCTGTGACTTCTTGCACCTGTGAATCCCAGCAGCGCTCTTTTGCAAATGACAAAAAGCTCCGTTCTTTACAAGAGAAAAGCAGATGACCTTATGTGGGCTGCTAACTATGTATCTGTGCCTTATTTATGAAAATGACTGCAGACTTCTTATCAGAAGTTATCTGTAGAACACATACTTGGAGGCTAAAAGAAACACAAAGGCATTTGGCCTTCATGAAGATTAATGTTTAAGAAGGGCACTTTCAAACATAGCTGAGCCATGAGGACATTTGATTTGGCCCACCGGAAAGTTACTTCAGTTACATGTTAACCACAGTGATATGTGTGTGCCAGCTTAATAAAGAGATGGATGTGGTTTGATCATGTTGACAGAAATTTTGGGCATGTATTTATGGAAAAGATTTGGGTGACTGTTGACTTCTAGTGTTTGTTAGCTACATTAGCCCTGTTTCTCCACTTCCATACTAAAGAAGCAAAGTGTGGACATCAAACATGATTGACTACATGTGAGGTAAGTAGAAAATTGTGCAAAATTGACTGACATTTTGCTGATACATTCTTTTAACCAGCTGTTTTCAGCAGATGAAATGTGTGAGTGTGAAAAAGCTTTTTAAAGTTTGAATGACTAATTAAAGGTAAAAGCCAAAGCCAGGAGTTGAGGATCACAGTGAGATCCTTTGATGAAGAAATTAAGCACATTCTTAACCTGCGATTCTCCCGAGACTCTGTTAAACTCGGTTTTGTGTTAGCTGCAGAACGGAGCCAGCCTGCTCTTTGCTCTGGCTTGGCCGTCATTACCTCATTCATTCTCTCTCATTCCTCATCAATATTCCAGCAGGCCGGCCTCAGGAAGACCCTCAGACCTGGACAAATCACTCTCTTTGCGAATTCTCTGGCACAGGGGCATGCTTAAGCTCACATAAATAGACATACATGCACACACACAGACACCCACGTACGAACTGACACACACAAGCAACGCACACACACACCACACACACACAGTGATTGGAAAAAAAAAACACCTAGCAGACTGAGGTGAGTCCTCAGCAAGGGTTTCAGCAAGAATATATAATTTAATTTCATGGACGCTGGAAAGAGCATGCACAAGTTCTGACAATTACTTCCTCTGATGGCATTTTTCATTATCTGCATGTGGACCATAAGGCTTGTGATTACTCTAAAATGCATGTTCACGTTGATAAGCTTCAAATTACATACACGCCTGCAGGCTGAGTGCAGTGCCGAGACAGGAGACAGTGTGAGGAGACAGTGGTGAAATTTGGGTGTGCATCCCATTCCTTTGAAAACTAATTGATCTCTGAACTATTTCAATTAATCCATGCTGTCTAATATGGCAGACGTCCGACAGACTTCCAACTGGGTTATTTCGACCGCTATTAGCAGCGTAATTTGCTACATTCGAATTGGCTCAAACACAATTCAGACCCTTTCAGAATTGTGAGCGACACGACGGAGTGGGGACAAATATGGCTGTAATGTTACAACATTTCATGTGCTGTCAGTCCATCGTGTGAGCGGCTGATTGTGCCCCTATCACTCCCAAGCGGTGTGCCAGTGAGGGGCCACTTTGGACTATGTAGGGCTGCCGCTGCATCGCACAGGCTTGTCTTGTGATGGCGGCGAGGGGGGCCAGGAATGGTGGTGTGTCAGAAAGCCCAAGCAGACCCAGCCCCAGGAAGCGGCCCATTAGTGGCATAATTACAGTCTGGCTACAATAACCACGCCACACTTCACTAACCACCGCACACAGCCCTTATTGCAGGTGCTTTACTTAATACCTTTATTACAAAAGACTATCGCTTAATTACAGAGTCTGCAGAAGAACATCAAATGTGCGTCAGAATCAATTTAGGCCCTGGTAATGGAGGCTGTACAGCTGTTTATCGTCAACCTGACAAGTGCGTCAGTTAAGTTCCAGCAGTCAAAGGCTGCTTTCTGATAATGCCACAATTATTCATCAGACGTGGCATAATGATGTGGAAAGAATAAGAGTTTCTGACTCACTGTGTGTGTGCAAGGAGTGAACTCTGGTGACTGTGTAGTTTAAAACAATGGAAACCCATTTACAGTCTAATTATAGTTAAACTCCTGTTGCCAAGTCAGTCTGGCATCAAGACCCAGGCAAAGATGCTCTCTGAATCAAACAAGGCAAAGTCCCAGGCTCTTTATTTATTAAGAGAATCCTTATCATACCGCCGATTCAAGTTTCACTTGAAAAAAGAACAGAAAATTCAAAAAAGACTTTTGATAGATGCATAAGACAGTTGCTTCAGAATTAGAGAACCGATCTAGGGTCAGTCCTCCATCCACATGATTATGTATCATTTGATTTTTTATTGTTTTTAAAACATTTATTAAAAGACTTTTTCCGTTCACATTTCCCATCTTCAGTGTTTCCTTAAATAATGACAGCAAATTAGGATGGAAAAGGAAAGTGCACCAATCACACTCTGAAACATCCCTCAGAACTTGTCTGATCAATACGTCTTCATTATTACGGAGCAATGGTACCTTTTGAACATGTGACAGATTTACATCAGGCATAATAATATTCTGCGCATTGCTTGGGATGAATTAATGTTCGCTCGAGTAAGGTGAATTCCACATCCACATGTTGAGTCACAAACCCAGGGGACTCAATTTAAAGTAGAGTTATATGGGACATATTTTGAAATAGATTTGTTAAAAATACACCAGAGCTTCATTTGGAGGATCATTATTAAACAAAGCCTGTCAGGAACTGCTATCAACACAGAAAACACTGAGTGCAAGGCTGAAGGGGAGAGCACTTTTATTTCTGGATGCTGATGCTAAACACAACAGCACATTCTTATTTAACTCCTGTAACTTTTTTCCTGTTGGTTGAAATGACAGCATGAGCATTTTTACAAACTCACAAAAACAAATGAGTTCTGGCTCTAAAATCTGGTTGGTTTGACCCATGTTGGGTGCCATTGTATAACACTGGATTTACACACATGACTGCAGACATCAGGTGAATTCTCTATTACTATTTCATAATATTACAGATCTACTGTTGATACTGTTAATTAACTACACTGCTTGGTGGACAGATTGTTTATTGGGATTATTATTAGCAAGGATGGCTGTCAAATGATTCTAATAATTAGATTAATCATATTATCTTGTGTAGCTAATTGTGATAAATCGCATTTGTCTTATCGGCTGAAAATGAGTTTCTCTTTCATCCTCACTTGCTGTTCCTTTGAATGTAGTCTATGGAACAAGGAGTACAGGACATTTTGCGGGTTTTATCTTTAAAGCTGTAAAAATCTGCAAATTTTGTTATAGCCATATGAGTGGACAAAAGAAACTCAGTTGCTTTCAGTATTTCAAGAGCATTATTTTCATCATGTAATCTCATGTAAAATTTGAACATAAAGTTATGTGCACATGAAGTAGCTTTTGTCACAAATGTTCAGTGAACTTTGACATTACTATGTTAACTTTGACCCCACTATTAGAAGTACACTATATGGACAAAAGTATTGGGACACACCTGTTGTTCAGGGTTTGTTCTAGGGCCCTTACTTCCAGTGAAGGACAATCTTAATGCTTCAGCAAACCAAGACATTTTGGACAACGCCATGCTTCCAACTTTGTGGACACAGTTTGGGGAAG
>JBBPCZ010000001.1:45688642-45709693 GCA_037974445.1 Brycinus macrolepidotus | reverse complement strand
AGTTTCTGTAAAGAGGAGTGGGCCAAAATCCCTCCTGAGATGTGTGCAAACCTGGTGACCGACTACAAGAAACATCTCACTGCTGTGCTTGCCAACAAGGGTTTCTCCACCCAGCACTAAGTCATGTTTTGCTTGGGTATCAAATGCTTATTTCACTCAGTGAAATGCAAATCAATTTATAACTTTTATGTTATGTGTTTTGTTCTGGATTTTCAGTTGATATTCTGTCTCTCTCCATTAAAGTTGAACTACCATAAAAATCATAGACTGTTCATTTCTTTGTTACTGAACAAACTTACAAATTCAGCAGGGGATCACATAATTATTTCCCCCACTGTATATCCAGTATTTCTTTGTGAGCTGATCTCTGATCTCTTTTCTGAAATCCTACACCTCATACTACAACATTATACAAAACATTTTCATGAGCTGTATTTGCTATGATAGTGTTGATAAAGTTATAATTGAAAAACTGATAATATCAACATATGAATATGAATAAATCTGCATCCTCTACTTGTAGGCACTGCTACTGGGTTTGCTACCTTCCAGGTGTTTATTATTGGTAAGGTGTGTCCGGTTGCATTGACTGTACACAAGCAGGCGAACTTTGAATGCATAGTGTTGGCCCTGGCTTTGATCTTCCCTTTGGTGTCTGCCTTTGAAGTTAGGAGTCCTAAACTAACATGAAGAGCACAGATCAGTCTTTGAAAGAAAATCAAGCAATAAGAAAGTAGAAAGAAGAGAATTAGCCATAGTGCAGAAACCCAGCATGACAAAAGCAAACAGTGGAATATTTGATAGTGAGTGTCTTGAAAAAATTACAGCTTCTTCTGAAATTATTAATTGGAAATGATCAAGTTGATAAAAAAAACAAAATGAAAATTGACGGCCCGAAAATGACTAAATCTGTAAAGAAAAACTCAAAAGCTTGACAGAAATCCTCAGCAACCTTTTTGAAAGGTGATAGGACCAACTGGGTCACAAAATCCACAGACACAGAAAATACCAGAGAAATGCCTGTTGGGGATGAAGGGACTGTACTTATTAAGATTCCTTGAGCATTTGTTAAAAATTTAATAAAATGTTCAAAGAACTTTCAGTTGGTATCCATTTGTCCAAAACACGGGTTCTGAAGTCTGCCGGAGGATGTGCCTTCAGCACCCTGGAGAGCAACCGTGGTTCCGAGACGAAAATCTTCACTTTATTCATGGTTGGAAACTCTGCCTTCTGTCATGCCACAAATCCAGAAATGCCTCAAAGATATGATATCTTTGTCTGGAATGGTTTACAATACAATGTCCACCCAGCCTCTGGAAGATAGCTGGTAAATAACAGAGTGTCACCTTCCATTAGACTTTATATGGAGGTGGAGAAGTCTGTCCTTCTGCCTGGCCGAGGTTGAAAGTTAAGAGCCGAAACTTTATGGCAGATGTTGTTACAGAAAAAGAACATTGCTATGGTTGTCCTAGTTTGTGGCTGGAGAGACATGGGCATGCGGGTCCCTTCAAAATGCTCCCTGATATCTGAAGCACTTATCACACTGCGAAAAGGTTATATGGGAGGAAGAGGTCTCAGTGTCTCTGTATCATTTTCTCTGATTTAAGTGCCCCACAAGGCTGTCCATTTGCGAGTGCTAGACAGAGAAGTGCAGTTTTTTCTTGCAGCAGATGGCAGAGATCAGCCGTGAGCTTGGTCTGTCAGTCAAAAGAGCATGAACAGCTTGTCTGTGATAGCTTTTGAGGTGGCCTTGTGAGGCAGGACGACTTTTGGGGAGCCAGTGGAGTTGCTGACCGAGATCAGCACTTGAAACTCTGGGCAGATTTCAGCAGTGGCTCTAAAACATTATTCAAAGCTTTCAAATGTGGCTTTGATGATCTGGAAGGGAAATGGTCCTGGGTATCTTCAGTGACATGCATTGCCGTGCAGAATACTGCTGGTGGAAGTTTCACTCCTCAATGTCGATCCATCTCTAATGTTGGAGAAGGTGTCCTTGTGTCTCATGGGTCAAAAGCTAACAAAAGCTTTCAAACAGTGCAGCTTGTGGCCCGGTGGTTAGGGAGATGCCCCTGCGATCAGAAGGTTGTGGGTTCGAATCCAAGGACTGCCAGTGGCACCACTAAGGTACCCTTGAGCAAGGTACCGTCCCCACACACTGCTCCCCAGGTGCTGTGTTGCTGGCAGCCCACTGCTACACTTGTTCGAATGGGTTAAATGTAGAGAAAGAATTTCACATTGTTCACACTTTGCGCTGTGGTGTGGTTTGTTCACACTTGACTATAAAGGGCCACTTTACTTTCCTAAAGATGAAGGCTTTGTGGACAGTACATCATCACACCAATCTTTTAACCACCACAAACCTTGCTTAATTTGAGAGCCAAATAGTAGTGGAAGCTCGTCCCTCTGAGAAGTACACAAGTAATATATCAGTCAACAGAATCTGGTTCAAGCCAGGCTTCAGGCAATTATCCTTGTGATGCTCCCCAGTGATGTTTCCCTTCCCTTGATCATGTTCATAATTAGATGCAGGAGACTGGGAGGGTGCTCTTGGTTTGGAAGGTGAAACCCAGAAGGTGTGACCAGAAAAATAGTACTGTCATAGTCCATGATAGCTTTGCCTGGTCTCCTATCCAACTAGAGGTCCAGTGTAGGAGAATCAATAGCAGGTAGGAGTGTGCAGGAACCTGCCAGGCAGCCATGCTTAGGAGGTGTTAGGTGATCACTGGCTTGTCTCAGATACTGAGGTGACTACCCTAGTACCTTGTTGCTGATGCTCTTCATCATGATGCTAGGAAGGAAAGTCCTTTCTGGACTGTAGAGTAATGTTTCTCCCAGTCTATCCACGGACAGCGTACTCTCCATGCACCTAGCAGCTTCAGCCGTCTCACAGGAACATTCTGAAACACAGCCTTCTTCAACTTCTGCCGGAGGGTGGAGAGAAATCTTGGGAAATCTGCTCCAGGCTCAGGAACTTTGATCTCCATTGAGAATCACATACTCCCGGGGAGCTGTCCCACCTTCTGGCACTGAAGTACTTTATGTTTAATATCCTCACAGTTTATATCCTACATACTGTATGTTCTATTAAATAAAACATTACACCTGAACTTGCCTCATGGTCAGCTTAAAAACTGCTTATACAGCAAACTACATTATTTTGTTTTCACTGTTGTAAGACTTATGGAGGATACTATATGCGCAGTCAGAGATGTGGTCTTGTGTGGAATAGATGGAAAGGAGCAGTTAGGTGGGTAATTGGTGGATTGTTCACACCTTTATTCCCATGCTATCTCTTTGTTCCCCATTTCCCACGGTACATTTTCGGAGACAGCCTGTGCGTATAAGCATGCTGAGACAGCTATATCATTATCATTATCATTATGGGCAATATCTTCTTATTATGTGCAATAATCTTACCATGTCCAATATCATGTGCGATTTTCTTACTGGGTGCTAAATCATTTTATTATGTGCAATATCGTATTATT
Organism: Brycinus macrolepidotus; assembly: GCA_037974445.1. Classification (NCBI taxonomy): domain Eukaryota; kingdom Metazoa; phylum Chordata; class Actinopteri; order Characiformes; family Alestidae; genus Brycinus; species Brycinus macrolepidotus. The sequence continues at coordinate 45,706,205 of JBBPCZ010000001.1, read as the reverse complement.
ACATCTTATTATTATGTGCAATAGTCTTACCATGTGAAATATCACTGTTTATGTCAATATTACTTATCTACTACTGATCTCCATTACATGCAATAACGTACTCGGTATAGAGAACAACTCATAACCACTATTTGTGCTACTGGTAAATCACTTAACAGGAAGTTATTTACCTGTAGTATTAATACCCTAGCATTTGTGGATATAGCACAGTTTATTTCATATAGAGTATTTTCTGCAGAGTTTTTATTTGCTTTTATTTAGACTTTAGATTTTATATCGTTCTTGTCTCTGTGTCTCTGCAGTCATAACATAATCAGCTTTCTATAGAATCAATAAGGTTTCCTGATTCTTATTCTGATTCAGAGTAAAAGACTGCCAAAAAGGTCTGGGTTAATTTGTTATATTTGCTTTCCATGTTTATTTACAAAAAGTATGATTTTCCGATGTTCTTGTACCTCTCGTGTCCCCCTTCTATATATTACATACAGAATGCTGTATATATGTGTGTGTATGTGCATGCTTGCATGTGTGTGGTGTGTGTGTGTGTGTGTGTGTGTGTGTGTGTGTGTGCATGTGTGTCATCTAGCTAATGCTAATAAGAGAGACTATAGAGAGCTCTTATGAGCAGAAGCACTAATGAAGACATCCATTGACACTGACAATTAGATGTGACACTATTAAATGAAGATCAGGGCATCATTAGATCCAAGCAGCCGAATGACACATCAAAATTTGATGGCTCTTGGCGTTTGAGTTCTACAGTTCAACATTTTTTTTCTGAATATCAATACTCTGTTTTGTGCACATTACCAGAGGGGTGGTTTGCAGGAAGATCTTGCACTAAGTCACTTTTTATTACATTCATTTTCCATCACTTAATGTCTAACTCAGCAGAAATGAGAAATGTAGCTTAATAACACATCATTAATAGATCATGCTCTGCCCTATGCATCAAAGGCCTTTAACACTTTTATTATAGCTATTGGATCCCTTCTGTATTATGTAGGCAATTATGACTATTTGCACAGATCGTTTGAGTTGCTATAAGACATACGTTGAGCCTGAAGTTGCCTAAAGTGTCGAATGCAGATAAAAGTGTGTACCGCAAAGGAAGCTATAAGGATGATGAAGCAAAACTGCTTGAGGCCCTCACATTTAAAATCCTAGCTCACAAATATCATTGGAATGTAATGTATCCGAATTATCTGGCAATAATGACATCTCTAAAGCACATGCATTATGCGATAACGATGTGGAAGAAGCTCTCTGGCCATGTTCGAGGCAGCTATATATTCATGAGCTCAGTCTCTAAATGTTCTGGAAGGTCAGAACTGATCCCATGTTCTACAATTCTTTCACAATAACTGTATCAGTCCGCTGAACAGTGATTCTTATACTTTAACTGGCTTTACACTGCAGCTAACCATCAACTAAAAAATAAAAAAAAAATAAAAAATACAATTAAATAAAATATTCTGAAGAACAACTAAACAAACTGGATTTTGCCAGAACGTAATGGGATGTAATACTGTAAACGAGATGGGTCGTAAAATGCTTTGCAGACTTGCAGGAACAAAACAGCATTCAGGTAAATCAGGCAAGTATTGAAAAAGCTGAGCTGGACTTGGAATTGTTACATTTTTAAGGTTCTGTCTGTAAGACCAAAGGCTACTACTTTTCCTGGTGGAAGGAACTGCTAATATTAAAACACACTGACACATTTGCTAAGCTTCTTTGCTTTGCCTTTGCAATAAGTTCCTCTCATGCTTGATTGCTTATGCCTATTTTCAGCTTGTTTAAAAATGACAGTTATGAGCGCTGTAGCTGTCCCTAGTCAAAACGAATTATAAATTGTGTATTCAGAAAGTACATTTCAGTTGAACCATTCTTTGCCACGATTTCCTACATGGCATTTGTAATGACATGATACGACTCCACTGACTGTGCCAGAGTTGTGCTCGGGGATCATGTGTCACTTGAAAAAGGAGTGGGAGCCACGCCCGTCTTTAGTGTCTCATTTGTCGGGTAGAAACTGCTTCACATGATTTCAATGTAAATGTGCAATGCCAAACTGCTGTAGACGGAATAGTCAGGTACAGTATTTGTAAATGCACTATTTTTGTGACTTAATTTCCATATAAAGACTTTGTGGACTGAGCAGTATATTTTGATTAAGTATCAGTGTTTACATAGCGGATCAAACTCATATTAAAAAAAAAAAAGCAAAGTTGTTTTTCCATGATAGGGGCCCTTTAATGTCTAATAGTGTTGTGGGGTGATATAATTAGTGGTGATCTGCATGTATATGGTTGTCTCAAGGTCATCTGTCAGTAAGGGTCAAGCACAATGATTACTGAAAAACAAATATGGAGCCTCTCTCTCTGTTTGTCTTACCCACACACATGCAAAAACACCAACACACGGGCACAGAGGTCCTAGATTTCTTGCTCATCATCAGCATTAATTAGAGTGTGTATGAGAGTGTTCTGGGGAACTGCGTCTGGTACACAGTCGAGCTGTTGGAGTCCATGCTGAGCATGGCGAGGCACACATGAAGGTCGGGTCACCCAGTCCTGTGGGAATGTTCGTCAGCTAGCAGCTTCGCAGCCCTGCTCAATACAAACACACACACACACACACACACACACACACACACAGATACACACAGAGCCAGGCAACATTACACAAAAACAACAGTAAGCAGGCATTAGGATGGGCAGAAGTCAGCTTCTGTGCTCGGTTTAGAGTATATATTTCTGCCACTAAAAGGAAATATGCTTCCCTGTGCTGAAAAAAAATATATAAGCTATATACAGAATCTGTAGTCATAAAGCTGCTGACATTTCATGATAGCGTACTTCAAGACCTACTTTTTCTATCAGTCCTGCTGCCTGTGAGACACAGATAATGCAGTGCTCCAGTCCTGAGTAAGATCTGTACAGACTGGTGTACAAATGGATCTCTCTACACTATACACTATACACTATACACTATATGGACAAAACTATTGGGACGCCTGACCATTACACCAACAGGGACTTTAATGACACCGCATTCAAATACAAAGACTCTAATATGGAGTTGGTCCCCCCTTTGCAGCTAGAACAGTTTCCACTCTTCTTGGGGTTGAGGTCAGGGCTCTGTGCGGACCAGTCAAGTTCTTCCACATGAACTCATCCAGCCATGTCTTTATGGACCTTGTTTTGTGCACTGGGGCACAGTCATGCTGGAATAGAAAAGGTTCTTCCCCAAACTGTGTCCACAAAGTTGGAAGCATGGCGTTGCCTAAAATGTCTTGGTATGCTGAAGCATTAAGACTGCTCTTTGCTGGAAGTAAGGCACCACCTGAATTTAATAATTAAGAGGTCTGTCCCTTTTAGTGTCCATATAGTGTATGTCCTCAGGTTTAGACCCCTAGAACTCACAGTGATCACCAGTTATAACAAAATCATGTTGCAATTTTATAGTCGTCTCTTGCTCATAGCTCATTAAATGACAAATTCTGCTAAAAGTGTAATTGTTTCCACATCTGTTTCCATGTAAAAGAGGAGATATTTTATTGCTTGAATTTGAGAAAAGGTTGCTGGGTATCATAAATAAATAAACAAATGTGTCCACACAGAATATAAAGTCACTGCAATGTGCAGCTCACTATGTAATGTAATGTAGAATCATGGAATTACATATAAATATTGGATTGGTTTACTGCAATATGGCACCTAAACACTGGGACGCATATGCAACATATACTATACATATATGCTGGGAATATAAAGCTTGGTTTATAATTTGGTAACACTGCAGTAAATAGGTACTTTATAATGCCTTGTAATGCACTTATTAAGACTTAACTTGCCCTTAGTTAATTATTAACATTTTGCTCATTACTACAATATTAATCAGTTGTATGGGTTATGGCTCATGGTAGACAGGATGTATGCGTGAGATCCTTACAAACATTTAATGAACAAAGAAGAAACAAAACACAAACAAAACCAGGGCAATACAAAAACACAAAAAGATAAAAGGTGTAACAAAGTCAAGAACGAAAACAAGATTGTAAAAGGAAATCAGCCATGAACAGGGTCAATGGGGAAAATACTGGGTGATACAATGCAAAGAATCCACAAACACAGACTGAAACACAGGGTAGATACACTGACTAGACACTGGGAAACACCTGGGCAGGGGAGAAGACAGGAACACAGGTGAACAGGATAGCAAGGGAGCAGGGCTAAAGGTGGGGCTAAGACGAAAACTACAGACTAACATGGAAAGACAGACACATGGCTAAGGTAAACAAAGGTACATGGAGAATGTAAACAAAATAGACAAGAAAATAGGATAAAGACAAAAGAACGTCACAAAAAACCAAGGAACTGGAAAAGATATGGAGAACATTACAGCAGTAACTAGTGTGATTTAGTGATTTTTTCATTGCATTTTATTTGTCTATAATACATTTTACGTGTATTTATTATGACCGTGTTAAGCCATATCAAACTAAAAGCTAGTAACTGCTTTATCCATGCAATAATACTAAATAATGCTGATTATTAGTAACAAGGGTGAATTGAGCATTTCAGAGCCTTACTGAGGCAGCGACTGATGATATTGATGTAGATGTACACATTAGTGCTGTTGCTGTGGCCAATATATAACAGATTAATATTAACACATCACACTGGCCAGGATGTAGATGGGTTGGGGAGAATTGGTAGTAGGATTGTTAAAGTAAGCTTGTTTCACACCAGAAACAACCTGGAAGAGGGGAATGTTCCTTTTTATACCAGTTGCTTGCTCATGAATGTTGCATGAGTGCATTCAGTGCCACTTTTGGAATGAAACAGTACAAAATAGACTCAGAGTTTACTGGAATGCATTACATGGAGCACGGGGACTGTTTCTGGATTAAAATGCACTTCATTTCACATGGGACGAAACAAAAATAGGAAATAAAATAAACAAGGCTTTGAACAATAGTGGTTTTAAGAAAAAGTTCTCTTTACAACGAGATTAAGATCAAGAACAAAACCTCTAATTAGTCATGCTGATACTCAAGTAACACCATAGAGTACACAAATAAAAGCGCTATAGAAAAATGCTCAGTTCATTCTTGTTTGGTATTCTTGTTCATTACCAACTACCAGTACATTACAATTTTTCTAAAAAATTGCTAATTCTAGCTACTGCTCAATAACATAATAATAAGCAGCCTGTCTAGTACCAGCTACTGACTTCTGAAAGCTGCATAAGCACATTACAATGTTTATACTGAAGTGTTAGCGATTTTTTGTTCCACTACTATGTCAACAATTCCTCCAGACATATTACAGTGTATTTTTAAAAATAATTATGAATCGTACTGATATAGCTTAACTGAAGCAAACTGTGGTGAAATTTCACATTGCATTAAATTGTTTCCTAAAGAATTGTGTGGAGTGGAGTCATTGTGAAATCAAAAAGGTAAGCTTGTCTCTAGCTTCACACTAGTAGCCTACAGTGATGTGGTGCCCTGTGCAGCGTGGAAAACCAAAAGTCCCCCGGGAGAAAGTCATGCTGGTGCTGGTCATCTTAAGGTCACCTTCAGGGTCTGTTTTGGGATCCGTTCAAGGTCTGTTGGAGATCGGCTTATGGTCTGTTGGGGACCAGTCTTTACTTTACTCATGTGCTTTGGCCAACATGCAGAGCACACAGGTCACATGTTCAGGAGCAGCAGTTAATCATGTACATGTGCTATTGCATTAAGGGCCACCACTTGAACATGCTGCCTCTCCAGGTGCCTTATGTTCCGCCCTGCTGGCTTTGGAGCCTCTTATCTACTAACCATGTATCCAGTCCTCTGGTGCTCTAGCTAAATCTGGTTCTGCAAAGCACCTTCTAACCCTGAACCATCTATAGCTATACAGAAGCACTATAGCTGTTACATCCATCCGTCATGAGAACTGCTGAAATTATGCCTTTTCCCACAGTGAGATAAATTTCATTCACAGGGAGCCGTCTGAGCTGCAGCCAAAGCTGCTGTACCGTTTTCAGAGAAGTTTTCAGAAAAAGCAGGGAGAACAGATGGGATGGAGAGGAGGAAGAAGAATGAGAAATAAACGACTGTGAGCAAATGATGGTTTAAACAGGGACGCAGTAGAGATGCATGTGGAGCTGCCTACTCCAGCTGGCTAAAGAGTGCTAAAGGAATACTGATTGTATGCCCCTGCCACTGCGACATTTACTCAGTGGAGAGGTAAATGCAGAATCCTGCGCTCACCTTAGATAACCTGCGTGTCTCTATTTGTGAAAAGCAAATAGGAGCAATGTAGGCAAATTCACTCTGTAGACAAATGGCTGGAGATAAAGGCTAAAATCCACAGACAAAATATGGCTACATGCACGGTGGTCGTCATGGCAACTGGCTTCGCAGCAATAGATCATGAAGGTCAAGGGGTCGTGCGGCACCTACATACCTGCAAATACGTATGTGTGATGGCAATCTTGTGCTTACACCATACATCCAGAAATGGCCAGAGAAGAGCAGGTTTTTTTCGATCACGTGAGTGAATAATAATAAAGCAGAACTTAGTACCTGAGACTAATACCGAATAATCAACAAATGATATTACAACTGAAAGGCATCCAGCAGAGTAAAAAAAAAAAGTGTGTGAGGTTAGAAAAAACAAATCCTTGAGTCAGAACTAGTGTCTCTCCTGTCTATTTTTGTTCCTGTGTCGAGAAGCTTCATGGCACTTTGCACGTGGGTTAAAAAAAAAAAGGACAGCGAGAGAGCAGCAGTGACAAAGGCTGCTCACTGGAGCTTGCTATGAAAGCCCAAAACACATTAGCAGATTATGGGTTTGAGCCTGGCTGCCATTGTTCATTAAGTGTCGGGAGAAGGATAAGCCCTTGTGATTTCTCTAATGGCGACTCATCCTCCCCTGTTCCACCGTTCCCTAACACTGCACTTCAGCGGAGCACGCATCTGCGCTTCAGCTTTTTTGATCTTCTCAGCTGCAGCATCTCAGACCAGCTCCAAAAGAGGTCTAACAGAGGGCAGCTCTAAAGTTGCCTTCCAGTGACCTGTTCATATGAAAGTCCCTTCAAGTCGGGAACAATTTTGATTCCCCATTTTCCGGCTTGTTACTGACCTATGCCCATGCATTATTGTGAAGAAAATTCTTTGCTTTTCTTTAAACAACTTAGTCTCCGATAAGACATTTGCTTCTATAAGCACTGCTTCCATTGCGCTTTTTTTTACAAAGCAGGGAAAATGTTACAAGCTAACTAGCTACCGTTAGCAGTAAAAAACAAACAAACAATAAAACACTGCTAAAAATGAAAACCTAAAAATTACTGCAACCTAAAAAAAAATAGTTCACGACCAAAAGAAGTGGTTTTATTTAACTCAAACAAATACTTGGTTAGGTAGTACTAAGGAATTTTTGGTTAACAGTATTTTTTTTTTTTTAGGTTGAACTGACAATTTTTTTTCCACCAGATCAAACTCACTCTGCTACTCAAATCACCAGTGTTTCTGACTAAAAAGCTCTTGAATGCAACAACTTTATATGGTAGAAGTACACAAAAAAAAGGAAACTGTTGAGGGTTAAATCAAAATATAGAAGCTAACAATAAGATTTTGTTTTCTTAACAGCTGCTGTTAGAGTTATTGTTACTAAGGTTTGTTTATTCATTCATTCATTTATTTTCTGTAACCTCTTATTCCTTACTAGGGTCGTGGGTACCCGGAGCCTATCCCGGGGTCTATGGGTGCGAGGCAGGTACTCACCCTGGGCGGCGCCCCAGCCCACCATAGGGCACGCACACACACACCATTAGCTCTCACACATGCTCAATTTAGAATCCTCAATTCACCTGACACGCATGTCTTCGGACTGTGGGAGAAAACGGAGACCCCGGAGGAAACCCACGCCCACCCCACCACGAGGAGAACATGCAAACTCCACACACACACACAAGGCCAGGACCCAAATTCAAACCCCCAACCCTGGAGGTGTGAGGCAACAGTGCTACCCACTGCACCACTATGGGACCGGTTTATATATTATAAAGGTTTATTAGTTATTTTATACCTGTTCTTAGTTATTCTTTGGTTCATTCTTTGTGTGTTCATCCAATGATATGCTGCCATTAACATATTACACTTTTTTAAGGGGGAAATAGAATGACTTACATCTTAATCATGTTACAGAGGTAAGTAGAGGTAGCATTAGGAATCTCTCACAAGTGGGGAAATCAAGCCTCAGTCTCTTGGATGGAGGGCAGCAGTGTTACACACTGTGTCTTATGAACTGCAGTCTAAATACCAGAGATGTGATGTTGCCATTATCATTTCCATTGAATGCATGCACACAAGGTACATAATTGGAGAAAAGATTATTTTTAGAATCATTAGAATCTACTTGTGGGTGGACATACATCAAACCTCCTGTCAAGCTGAGGTTTGGTTCTCCTTTAGCTTACCTTTGTAAAATGAATAGACTGAATAAGAGTGTCTGATAAATATCAAGTTTTCTATTTTTAAAAATTGCATTGGCAGCCTCATGATGGATAGACAAACAAGTCTAAGTTGGTTAAACAAATTAATCTTAAGTAGGTATTAAGTAAGTAAGCATGACTAAAACAGCAGCTGTTGAGAAAGCTTAACATTAATACACCATGTTGCCTTGATATTTTTTCTCTCAACATTTTTAACAGCGGACTGTTCAATGAGCACATGAAGGCAGCATGAGGGCCAAGACTAGGTGATACAGAAGTCAGAGGACACATTTCTATGCTGAGAGGCTTCTTCTGAGCAGCTGTGTAGGGTGTTCCAGGAGATGTGATGAAAGGAACAGAAAGAATCAAGTTCAAAATCAGGTTGAGCATGGCTGAAGTGATCACAGAAATGATTCATCACCTAGACTGATACACAAGAGCATGGTATTACATTAGCATAGGCGATATCCATAAACTATTCAAAGGCTTCATTCACTGTGAGGGCACATGGGTGAGCATGAGTTGCCTCATCTTTGTAGCACCACCTTTGATCAACCATTTCACATGTTTCACAAATCTGCCCACAGCTGAACCTTGCAGGAGTACAGAGGCAAGGAATGCAAGAAATCTTATACATGCTAAACTTGAGAAGACGGTCAAAAGGCATAAATTGTGACTGGAATTCTACCTACAGTGGAAGTAAAATAAACGCGTGAATAACAGACCGTGTCTACACACACGACAATGGCTGAAACGTGTTAAATGGGCCCTTTTGTATGGGTTCTTCCACTGGACTGTGAGTTCATTCCCCGTCTTTCTTGGATTTTGGCTGATTATTAATTGATCAGTTTGGTTAATGATGGAGAATGGCATATGATTTTAAGCTTATTGTATTTATTGGCTTTTTTGAGCCAACTCAGTGTTTAGGCAGCATTAAACATTGGTGCCCTTAAGTTGAGAAGAAAAACTGTTAAGTTAACCTGACTTTTTTTTTTCTTTCTTTTTTACAGCGTGTCTATAAGTCCTACATTTGCTATTAGGCCTTACAGTTTTGGCCTGTAGGTTTGTAGCCTACTGCATTAACACAATGGGAGATCAGTCTCTAAGAGCACTTGGCGACGAGGAGAGTTATGCTGTAGAAAGCTCAGACTGGGTTAATCCACAGTGTTTACCAGCAACTGTTTGCTTATAACTGCTCTGAGTGGCCTTTATTCATTCTTGAATTCACCCCCTGCGTTTAGCTTAAGCTACAGGAAACTGAAAGTGACATTAAAATACCCTGTACGGTGTTTTGACATTACACTTACCCCCCTCCTCCCCACCGCTCTCTCTGACTCTCTCTCTCTTATTTCCTCTCTCTTTATCTGTCGCTCTATGCCTTTGTCTCTGTTTCTGCCTCCCTCTCTCTCTCTCTCTCTCTCTCTCTCTCTCTCTCTCTCCTGAAAGCAAGAGGAGGATTATGTTTGGTCAGGCTGTGGTATGCACTTCTTTATATGGAAAAAAGCTGTAATTTCCCCAAACACAGTAAAGACTCCAGACTACAGGGCCAGCACACTCCCCCCACCCACTCCCAGTTCTCACAGGCTGGTGCTACTGGAAACACTGCTGGCGCGCCACTCACTGGCATTCCTCGCATTCTTTCGTCATGTGCTCATGAAAAAGAACGAGCCGAAAAAAAGAGGGCAGGAGACAAGGGGGAAAAATATTACAGTCGGTTGCTGTGCATGGAAAAAAGTTCTTTTAAGAGGCATTTGGGACATTTGGAAAAGAGGCTACATTTGATTTCAAAATCCAAAACACTAACAGAAAACATGTCTTTGTGATTTCAAGGTCAAGTCTGATAAATGAGTGTATTCTGCTTGCTATAAATGATATGTTATCTATACATGACCTTTATGCGTATAATATATGAGTACCTTATGTGATAGTGTGTACATGTGTATGCCATACTGATAGGTCATATGAAAATGAATAATTAATTGGGTATTTGTCTGTGGGGAACTCTTAGGGCCTTCTAGACCTTCAAAGAAGGCTTAAAAATACATGTCTGTAAAATGGACAGTATATTTATACAGACATTTTTAACAGAGTGCTTAGATTTGATAGAGCAATAGGGTGCTTGCTGTGTTCAAACAAATAAATAAATCAAATTTTTTGGTTGGACACAAACGTTTCAAATGTTGAAACAAAACATTTCCAATTTTTTTCCTGTGGTATCTAGGTAGATACATCCAAGCTAACTCTCCTATTGGTTATGTCTTCAGGAGCTGGACAGAAGGCCTTACGTGTTAGATTATGTTGGACAACATGTGGTATTATGTGATGTTTTTCCCAGATCTCCTGCCAGTGGTTTTTTTTAATATCGTTTGGGAGTCAGTCAGAAGACTAAATGTTCCAACAAGTAGGTCCAATCAAAGTGGAAATTTTACTTTAGCTGTGATTCCTTTTGAAAACATGACTGCAGACAAAGTGGTAGTGGGTTCAAACACAACACTATCCAGAAAATCAAAGTTTGGAAAGACAAGATTTTCTTGAAGGTGAGTACTGAAATACTGCAGTTATAACACGGCCAGAGTCTAGAGTGTGATGTGGCTTCGCACAGCTACATCATCAGTACAAGCTTAAACTGAAATGCCTACTAACAATATTTAGAAAACTTATCACAGATCTGTACATGTAGACAGAAGACAATTCCAGTGACTTTTATCATTTCCTAAAACGGTTAACTTTTCTGATAAATCATTACAATGGTTTCATTCTGTATACTGTTTTATTGTTTTCAGTAAAAATGTCCACTTTTTCATTTGTTCATGTACGCATGTTATTTTCAATTTAAACAATAGTTGTATTATTTGCTGAGATTGCGCTGAAAAACATGATCTCACTTTATAATAGTATTATCAAATATCACATGATATTAGGATAATATTTATCACCAATTCCCAATCAAAGAATATCAAGGCAAAAAGCGTCTTGGATAGCCACTTCTAGGCTTTTGTTTTAAATGGTTAATTACCCCCCCCCCCCCAAAAAAAAATTGGAAGAGACAGATGAAGCAGTTGGTCACGTTTTTACAATTTGCAATGGGTGGAATCAATTTTGCCAGCAAAAACATTACTCCAGGTCCTTGGGCCTGGGTTGTTGGGGTTGAATTGCTTCTGGCTTTTGCAGTGACTGTGTAGCTGGTTAACCACATGCAGGTAAATCTTGCAGCATTCATTTAAAAGATAACATTTCTTTAATGTATATGAGTGCATCAATGCACTTTGTGTGAACATGTCAGGTGAGAATCTAGCCAATGAGGATTGCGCTCTGTCATCATCACAACAAACTCTGATATCAGTATTATGATGCACCAGTGCAAGCCAGTAATTGAATTTCTGTTAGATTTTAGAAATTGAAAATAGCAGCAGCTCTAATACTGGGCTCTTTACTAAAAGAGTCACAGTAAAACTGTAACATACAGGGTAAAATGTTAATGTGTGTTATAAGCTTCAAATGCCCATGTTTAATCTAGAAAAGACACAAATGTTAATGTGTACCAGAATTATCTTTATGATAAACCCATAGGAGAGCCAGCAAAATTAGTAGAACTGTTTTTTCTAGCTTTCTATCATTTTCAGCCCAAACTGAAGGACTAGCTCTATTAGTCATGTTTCACTGCTGGCATTTGCCCTCGAGGTTCCCCAGCAAAAGCATAGCTTTGCAGTACAGAGATAAGCCCTACTGTCCCGGCTGGTCAAAATGTGTTACTAAAGGCTTTTAAACGGTAGGGTGTTGGATTGAAGAACCAAAATGGCACCATGTAAAACCATTTTGGCCTTCTGAATGGTTATGTTGGGTTCTTTGAGTTTTGCAGAGCATTCCACTGATCATGTTGAGGGTGGAGATCACTAAGCTTCAGTTCCATATCAAACCATTACATAGTCATTGTTTTGATCCTAGGTGAAAGGATGGCTGTTTCGGCCTGCAGTCTTGCCTCTGCCCTATACATAGTCTTAGTCTTTGTCTACTGTATGCTTATATGAACACATAAAGCAGATTCCTCTTCAGTATCATACACAATGAAATGACTTAAGATTGGATTGGGAGAAAGATCAAAACACACGAGAGACTTTTTAAAAAAGAGAATGACGTGCTATGTTTTCTGCAGTCTAAAAGTCTAAAACTAAGCACACAGTTATGCTATTATTTATCACCCTCGTATTACTTGCATTCCAGGGTAGGAACGTCAGTGAGCTGTGGAATTGTTGAGATGTTTGAAATGCTCTGATGAGTACAGATGAATGCTGGCTGTCAGTCAAATGAAAGCCATTAGCCCCGGCTCTGTGTTCCTCATGGACAATAAGCTGCAAACTCAATTATGAGGTAATTGTTCTGTCAACACAAAACATTTATTCAGTGTGGATTCTTTTGACGTCAGAGAGCTTCGGCTGTAGTTCTTCCCAGTGGACTGACTCGTGGTTCACCTACTTCAGCCACGCAAAGAGAAGTCTGGAAACAACATCTACAACAAGGCATTAGCAACTTTCTGTGCTGACCACATGGGGGCTTCTGCTGGCAAGGTGTCATACATCTAACCGTCCAATTGCGACTGCTGTGATGAAGTAGGAATGGCTCCATATTAGCCCTTTTAATTAAGCGACCTGCACAACGAAGCCTGTTAAGGTTTGTCAAGAAAAAGGCATAGTTATAGCTAGCGGTTGACTATAACAGTCTGTGTAGGTAGTCATACCTCAAGAATGAGCAAATTGTAGAAAAGTGGCAAACTGATAGTACCGACTTACAGGGTGAGGTTGGGCCAACACTCGTTCCCTTTTCAGAGCACTCTTGGACCAACGGCTAGCTTTTTGCTAGTGTGAGTTGGGGGGGGTGATGCGCAGGCCAGCGTGGATGATTAATGGTGCAGTTAGCCCACTGCCTGCAGTTCCGATGCTCCAGTCACAATGACTCTACTGGCCGTCATCAGCGCCTCCGACACTGCTCCCTGGCCCCGCGTTTACAGCACCCGCGCCTTCCACAGGCCTGGGGAATAAAATTGCCTCATGAATCTCAGCCGCCACTTCTTGTGTGGACATTAATTATTTGCTTTTTTGTTCGTTTTTTTTTTTCCTTTGCTCCTCACTCGCCTAGCCTTTGTCGAAAGTGAAGTCTATTGGCTCTGGCTTTGTTATTTAATTTAAGATGTACCATTAATCTAAGCAATTGTTTTGGAGTAAGTGTAAAGAAAAGAGGGCAACAGAGCAGTAAATGCCAAAGTAGAGCTCCTGAGTGCAAAAGGACTGTGGAATAGATACAGAACAACAATTGCCATTAGCGCCTCTAATCAGCCCTAGAGGAATATGTGTGCGAGCGCGTAGGTGCCAAACACACTTTAGCACAAATGACATAATAGAGTGGACAGCTGTGGGGGAGCGAGTGCAAAGCATTGTGAAATGGTGCTGACGGTAATGGCCAGATCAGGCACAGATCACACACACACACACACACACACACACACACACACACACACACACACAAGAATCTCCATAAAACAACCAGCCGCCTCACTGTGTTATTCAGAGCCTCACCTCCCTCTTCTCACTGACCTGCATGAAACAGGCCGGGTTTAACAAGTGCAGCCATCGCGAGACAATATCAAATCACCCTTCTTAAGTACAGCAGCACCCACAAAAGGAGATGCCACAGAGATTACCATTTCCATAGGGCACAATGCATCCCGAGATCGCCTGCGAGAGATAAAAGAATACGCTGTCTCTAGGACATTGTCTGCTCCACAATGGCCACCTGCCAATCAGCGCTTGCAAAAACATGATGACCCCGAGAAAAGAAACGCAGTAGCACTTAATGATCACTGAATGCGACTGTGTAAGGCTCAAGTCCGCACGCTAGTGTCTGCCGAGTTGTGCATTCTTGATGCCTCGAGTGGAAAAAACAGCAGATGAGAGATGTCTGAATCACAGCAGGCGCGCTTTCGCGCATTGTCACTGAGCGATGGCACTCGGCGGCGCTTGATTTCATCGCAACAGGTTGGACAGTTGATTGTGTCAGCGCCTCCACGCCGCGTCTTCACAACATAATAGGAATGAACTAGAATGAGGGCCCTGACCGTGGAGGAATAACCTGGGATTTAGGCAATGCTGGCCATTTTAGCATAAAATAAAATCTAGCTCCTCAGCAGGGGCACCATATTTGAGAGGCTGATGACTGAAGGTGTGAGAGGCCTGACACAAATGAAATTTCACAAACAGCTAAATATATCAGAACCTCCAAAACATCTCCAAAGACATTTGCCAAACTCCGTTTAAACACGACGCATGAAGGCTGATGACTAAGACTGTGATGATTGCACAAGGAACCTTCAGCCAAGGAAACATTCCCCCTCGTCCTTGCTGTTCATACTGTTTTTCTCGTTCAAGAGAGGACTTGCAGGGGTCGTGTTCCTGCTGCAGTCAGATGACTGATAAGACCTGGCTCATCAGAACTAATTCAATAGGGCGCAGCAGCACCTGTGGCTTTTTCCCCAGTAACTATCACAACAAACACAGTGGTGCTGGAACAGTGGGTGTTCAATTAGCCAGCGCCTAACATCATTACGCAATTAGACACATCCAAATTAAAGTGACACAGAACATTGCTCCAGTTAACTCCTATTGACAAAGTTAAGGCCTTTGCCTCAGAAAGGCCTCTGGAAAAACAAACAAAACAAAAACAAAGAAAACATGGCTTTTTCTTAAAGGAGTGTCTCCCTAAATGGCCTATTATAAAGAAAAACGTTACTCCAGATCTTTCTGAGAATGTCTTGGTTTGATCAGCAGAATGCCACCATTTCACAAAGCATAACGTAGTGATGGCCTTAGCTCCTTAACCTTCATGGACCTGTCACTCCTGTAATTTCATAATAACTGAATCATTTTGCATTGTATTCCACAGCTTAACAAACATTCTATCCTTGTTGTTATATATAGGATACATTGCATTTGTATCCTGCCGCTGATTATCAGTGGCTTTGTAACAACTGACAAAAAAAACAGAACACGAAGGAATGTCATGAAACTACTTTGGTGGCAAAAGTGTCATTAACTTCCTCAGACATCTTTACTAGGTCTCACTGTCTCCAAATTGTTTGTGATATTTTGCATTATGGAAGGGAAATTTGAAAAAAAAAAAATCTCAAAACCCTTTGAAACACATTGGATCTGATGTGGAAAAAACACGGAGAAGCAGAATTTCGAGATAAAGGCAACCCAGATTGTGCTTTATTGATCCACCAAACTGCATCTCCACATCAATTGTGGCACTCCTGTTCCTTCAATTGCAGGGGACAAGCGTGTCCTACATGGACAAAATGATTACATGCCCAAGACAGGGCCGTTCCTCCAACTATCACACACCTGGCCCAACAAGCTGACAGCCAGGAACAATGCCTCAGCCCCGACCGCAGCAACAGACACCACATCTGACACTGGCACACGCGGCCAGCTAGTTCAAAGGCCACTGCTATCTGGCTCCCGGCCAGGAGCGAAACACCGTAACAGTCAGCAAAAGGGGGAGGAAAGTACAGCACATACAATCCAAAGGTATCTGATTTCTCCAGAGATGTCTGCACTAATGGTTTCTTAAGGCAACAAGAGGGCTGTGTTTTTGGCTCACGCTTCTGTGTATCACTCAACACCTGCAGGATTATTACATCTGATAGTGCTTCAGGGGGTAACTGAGAGGAGCCAAGCAGAGAGATCAATGAGACCAGGAACGAACCCAATATCATATGGAATCCCTCTACGCGGTCTGGACTAATGCGCTGTATTGAGTTTTGATCATACCCTCATGGGTAATTGTATTTTTTCCCTCCTTCTTCCATGCTATAAGAAATCTGAAACGGTACGTCCTCATGTTAGACATCCTGTAATAGCCTAGTTTCCTAGCTTACTAGTTTTTGATTAAAAACCAGTACGTCTCTATATCCACTTCAGTTATACAATGCTGTTTTCACACTTTGCTCACTAGTCACCAATGAACATGAGATATTCACATCGGTTATAGAAAGACTTTGCGTGCTACATAAAGGCTTCCTTGGGAATGTGACATCAAGAGGTAATTTATTACTTTAAGCTTTGATTAAAAAGAAATTGTATTAAACATTCACATCAGTTATATGACGGTTTAATTTCTACATCAAGGCTGTTTGGGAAATCTCAATGTGCAACCACAAGCCTCTTTTCTGACTTCACCACATGAAATATTAGATAAACTCATGCGATGAGGAGCATTTTGTAAATTTTAAATGACTGACTGTTGCCCATTGGACCCATTGACCCCGTGCATCAATAGAAACAGGCCACCTCTGATATTATTTGAGTGATGGACCATTCTCAGTGGAGCAATGTTACCAAAATAGTCATGGCATGTTAGTGTATGTTGCATGAGTACGAGTTTATCGGGCCCTGCCATGCTGTTGGGGATTCTAAACACTGTGTACACTTTCTGGACACCTTATTAGGCACACCTGCCTTGTTAGTAGGCGAGCAGACAGAGACTGTAGCTCACACACACTCAATTTGTGTCAGTCATCCTCTAGCCCTAGCGTCTGACCACATGACCACTGTCGGCTAGATGTTTTCAGGAGTGGCAGACGATTCTCAATCCATTAGCGATCCTGACCAGCACAAAACACATTACCATGTCACTACCTGTGCTGTGCGGGGCATGATCCACCACCCAAAGGATATCTGGTCAGTGGTGGTCCCACAGGATTTGGTGGATGGGGACTGATAAATTGTTCACCAGTCAACAGTCTTTTGTAACTGTAATTGTAAACCTAAAAAAGTGCACCTATAAAGTGTATGTGTGTTCCATGTGTCTGTTTTTTGTTATTTTGTACATTCTCTTTACATCAGAGCATTCGTGGGAGTATGACCTCATGCTTTTCAGACTTGTATTAAAATCATGCCAGTTACACAAACCTTCACTTTCTATAACAGGGCTTTTTAGAGAGGTCTCAATGTGCTCAATGTGTAGCCACACGCCCTGCCAACCCCCCCCCCCCCCCACACACACACACATGATTTACTGTAAA